>JALLPI010001100.1:0-12038 GCA_036939935.1 Cyclotella atomus
ACCTAGTTCCGGGAGCTAGACCGATCGGAATTCCGCCGGAGTTTGCAACCTAGCAAAACAAGAAATGCAATAGTGCTAAATTGAGACATAACCATTCCAGATTCCAGTCAAAGTCACTAGCCGAAGAACTCAAAATAATCAAAATCAGAAAGGAACTATGCATTCAGTAATTAACGGTTCATTAGTCGAAGAACCACGTCATGGTCGCAATGTCTCCAACTCCAAGTACATTGCAAGGAAAAGGAAAGAGGCAGAAATGCTAACCCAAGCTGTGAACTCAAAGAGAGCATTGCTAGGGCTTCCGGAAATTTCATTGAATTTGCCTCATAAGTGTCCTTTCAAAGGTTAGTGATGAAGAATTGTTGTTTCCATTGCTCTAGTTCCTTGTACATGCCGTGATGGCACCTACTACAAATGCCAAATACTGTACTTTTAAGGCAAGAAACGTCCAGTTTTCAACCCCCCAGTTGAAGTGGTAGCACAGATGACTAAGGAAGAACTTCACGAGTGGCGGTTGGAGCAACGTAAAAACCGCAAGAAACTCATTCAACGCGTGAACTGTAAACGCAAGAAAGCAAGACTTGAGGAGGTGCAAGAAATGCTACGTACTTTGGAGGAGATAGTTCCGACGAAGGAAAACGTATTGTCTGGCGACACAAACATTGATGGCTTGTCTGAAGTCGTTGGTGTGGGCAAGGGTGAAGTTGTGTATGACGGCACCAAGGCCTTCAATGGTAACACTGAAGATGCTTCAGTCATGAAATCTCAAGAGGAGGAGCCGTATGACGAATATGAATTCAAGCAGTTTCTTAACAATATTGTCACTGCAAGCGACAATGCTGGCCCTAATCAAGGATCGAGCATTAACGGAACCGGAGGCAACAACCTAAATGAGGTCAAGTACTCTATTGATGATACTGAAATCACTGCTGACAAGTTTGTCAAATCTGACATCACAGATGTATGGAACTCACCAACATCTTTCGTTGATATGGCTGGCAGTGACGATGTATCATTACCCAATTGTGCAGTTGTTGCAGATCTATGTAACATGGATATGATCGAAGAGGATCTTGCTTCAGGTCCTTACTTTGAGGCTACTATTGAAGGTTTATAAACTGGTATTTCCTGGATGGAATGGCTTGATTGGCTTGTAACTAAAATTAAGCAATGAAAATGCAACTGAGGGTGGGTAGAAGTTGCGTAAAACTTTAAATTATTAAGGCTGATGTATTGCCTCAATTCTTAGAGTACTCTGACTGAATGCAGTATTGTAATAGAATTGCACCAACTCACGATGAAACTTGCTATCTTAATCTTAGGAGAACCTCCTTATCATGATCCACACTCATCGATAAAGAACACACTCACACTGCAAATATTCTGACATACTACATTCCCTTAGAACCCATTTCGCTTCAATGCTTGGGTAACTTGGACGCATTATAGATTTTCAACACGTTGATATTCACACATCGATTACAAGAGAAACTCCTTTCCACTAACATCCACATCAATCGGTAAAGAATCGCTCACTCTTGTAAATGTTCCTACACCCTCCATTCCTAATAACTGACCAAACCACCCAAGACCGTAGATTGTGTTCATTGATAGGAAAAAGATTATCAAGATTGCGAGAATATAAGTGAAGATGTTTATTCCTAGCAGCTTCGTTTCATCATTTTTGATCAGTTGGGGAATTGTTCGATATTGACATGATGACAGGGTAGTGCAAATGTGAGAGTTATGGTAACATCACGAGTGAAATTGTTTTGCACAACATTCCTGATGCAGTACACATCAACATAGCTACATCACTTTGCATCAACATAATTGTGTACAAACTCACATTCTTCATAACGTCAACTTTACTTGGAGCTCCCTCCTCAATATTCCGCCACGTCTCATCTGACATCTCGTCACCCCCACCACGAATTATTTCGAGACCTAAGTCATTTGGTATTAGTTCTTGATTTGTGGGTGTATCTTCGTTGTCAGAGCCATCTAAGTTCAATTGCAATCGACGGTGATGTTGGCAGTGTACAGTGAAATGATTGCGTGCTATACTAAAACTTCTCGTGGAGAAGGCATATGTGAACAGGAATGGAGATGTGAACAGTAGAAACAGTGCGGTATTTACTGTCATCGTGTTCGTCCGAGAGAGTAAAAGAGAAGAGAAATCATTTGTGATATTGTAATAAAGGTAGTACTATTTTAAATGGTATTCGATTACCTTTATATGCTGAATGGACCATTTTCCTCCTCCTCCCTCCTCCTCCCCAACCCGTAGAACGAATCACCTCTTTCTCTTGCTCCTCCTCTCTCCTTCTTCCAGCCCGCACATGAAGACATCAACTCTGATATCTTCCCAAGGCCGTCGTCGCTTTGTCAGCAGACAACACGCCGCGTTGACCTCATCATTCCGCACTCTAATACTTCAACCATCACTCGAGCAGCGGCAACGCCACACGCACAAACCTCCCACTTCCATCACACCCAGATGGTACCACTCCTCCATCACAACGGCATCTGATAATTTGCTAGGGTACAGTCCAATGGCTCAGCCTCTTCCCAGATCAACCAACAGCGGCAAGGCGGCAACTGACACGAGCAGCAAGACACCGACGGCTATTTGGGGAGTTGACAGCAACACCGCCGGCGGAGGGGTGTGGGCTCAAACTTCGGCGAAGAAGGACAAATTGAATGAACTTTTAACTGATTTGAATGGGGAGGGAATCGATACTGGAAAATTGGGTGTGCTCATGTCATGCGTTTCTTATGAACATTTGAACTGTCGCTTACTCATTTCCACGTCTTCAACAATTTATTTGATTCAGGGATGGAATCGTTGGATTTGGCGGCTAATCCCGAACAAAAGCTGGATTTAGAGTTTGCGGATGGGCTTAAATGCCTTGCAAAGTTCATTGACAAGGGCATTTCGGTCGGTTCATTTGAAGATGTCACCAGGGATGACACCCATCATTATTCCATTATTCAAGCAATGCAATCTACCTCTCAAAAGACGAAAGAAGTCACTCAACAACTATGTCATATGATACAAGCTGCCTCTTCTAAAGATTCAGAATGGGCACGTCCAAAGTTTGAAGCAACCATGAATGAGGCTGTTCGGATACTGTCATTAGCGCTACCCCAAGACCCTAGTTTGAAGAAACCTACAGCAGGAAACTTGGATATGAATAACTCACTTTGTTACATTCGAGATTTTATCACTGTCAAGAGTCAGAGTGGTGATGATCATCTATCCGAACAGCTATCTACATCAGATATGGAACCACAGCTACAAACTGAAATGGAAGTATTGCAACAAATCACAACAATCGCATTTGGTACCTCCATTCATATCTACAAAATATTCATGCTGCGTGCATTGGCAAATACTCTACTGCAAAATTGGGACCAGCTGATCTCCATAACAAGTGGAGATATCGATCGAGCCGCTGTCAATCATGATGGTACTTCAGTGATACCATCACAACGTGATACTGTAAATGCTCAATCAATCCAACAATTGTTTACAGCATACGAGTCATCAGCATGTGCTCAGTTTGTCGAATCATGGTGGAATCTACTTGATGCCGATGGTGATGGATTGATTGATCAAGAAGAAATGAATACCGTGGTTGACCTGGCGATGAAGCCAGTTCATATGGCACTGAAAGAGATGGTTGACTTGTCATTGGAAGTGTGTCCAGCTAGAAGAGTTGGGTTGGTAAAGGGCATGAATCCTTGGTTTTTGGGCGGAGACAATGTCACTTTACTTGCTGGTGATGACTCTTCACAACTATCCAGCACATCAACTTCGAAACTATCGTGGAGAAATCGTCGATCCGAATTAGCTGCACGAAAGCTTCTTACTAAAACATTCGCCGCAACCCTCATCCGACATTTTCGTGATCAAGTCGAAACACCCCACAGACTCCGTTGCATCTACGCATGGGCCGAAAAGGCACACCAGGACAATAAAATTGACTCAATATTGGTTGATGCGTCCGAAGAGTGGGGTGCCGCCTCTTCTATCGTTGGCAGGAAACGGTATGTAGAATTAGAACCCAAAATTTCCTACCAAGAATTTCGTGATGTGCAAAAGAAACATTTCCCTCAGTTGGATTCGATTGGTGAAGAGATTATGATGAGTTTCAAAGAGGACTTGTGGGTGTTGCAGGGAAAAGGAAGGCAGAATGCCGAGTTGAGGAGAGATTGTTTCTTGTTTCTGGCTGCTGTTAGTTTGATAGATGTCGGGATTTGTTTGCTGTAAATAACATACAAGAGTTAGCTAACATGGCTTATCGAGACTTGCTGGGCCCTGTTTGCTGCTAGTTGAGTTGCCAATGACATTCAACAGATGGATAATGATGGCATCGACGTGAGCAGTGGAACCTGTGACCACGGACCTGTTCAATCATAGATTTGATGAACTTTCTATCAGAGTATTTTTCGTCCTGTGCAATTAAAAGTTAGTGTTTGCTTGTAAAAGGAAAATACTTTGTCAGTGAAAGCATTGCTACAAAAGCATTGGTATGATGTAATCTTACTACTCTCTGATTGCAAAGCAAAAATGTATTGAAATCTTCACCAATCTTACTTTATATTATTACAAACCCACTGCAGACCCCTGACTCTAATCTTAACATGCATTAGTTCATCTCACGCTTCACTTGCAGTACTTTAATTGTCTACAATCCTCAAAGTCTGCTCAGCATGATCACAAGCACCACCGCATTCATATGCGTTATATCCACCCTCAGCAGCCTCATCATGAGAGTATTTACGTTTGTCAATGATGATCCCGCATCGATCACAGACCCATTTCGTTTGGCATCCTTGCTTGTTGGACGAGTCACCCGCGGCGAAGGATGAGTGTAGGCCAGAAGAGGAACGCTTTGGAGACGGTCTTGTTGCTGACTTCATATTGACGTGAAAGCGTTTCTGGGTTGATGGACGAGATAGCAGATGATGAGATTTTAGTCTTTAGTCAGCAGTCAAACCTATTTCACATTTACATGCCTACGCACCATTGTGAGATTGGATCAGGAGCACAGTTGATTAGACCACAGTTGATAGGATTATGAGACCGGTTTCCTTTTTCATTTAGCCATCAGACATACAGAAGGATGTGGCAGGTAATAATAGCCCCTCTTGACACCGAACCATACTTTTGACATCGTGCGTGACAACCTTCAACCTTATCGGAACACCTGGACGTGTTTGGTTGGAGATAGACTTACCTGGATGCTGGATCTGGATCTCGGATCTCTTGATGTGTGATGGATGAGCTGCGGTGATCGGGCACCGGGCAGTCCAAAATCCCAGGATTCTGATGACAATAGTTTCTATTGCCAATTTATAAGTCCCATAAGATTTTCAAGCAGAAATTGGCAAGAATGAGGTCATGGGGCTGTAGTACAAAACGGGGTTGGTCTTTCGCTCTCTGATGCTCCCTCCCCCTCCTCCTCCTCTTATTTCCCCCCACCCTCTAACAAATTGAAATTCATATCACAAACGCAACAAATGAAAGACGGACGACTGCTATCGTACCCTCTGCTACCGTACACACCGCTTCAATAATATCACGAGCTCCAAAAGCAACGGAAATACATCCAGTCAACGAAGACATCATCATAACAACATAATAATGAACCAAGTCAACTTCACATCACCATCAAATTCTCTAATTCAACACTCACCACCACCCACACCTTCTCGACCAGATATAATGAGGCAGAAGTTGGATTTTCTAGCAATTCCTCCAAAGTTACCCTTTCGTTGTTCCGCGAAACGCGCAGGGACACCAACGTTGGTGCTACAGAAGGAGGCTGTTGCATCAATGACCAGCAATGACGGCACAGAGAGGTTAGACCATGGTGCAAGCGCAAATGAGAAAGACACCAGCGCTTCTATCGCAAAGTATATTCTAGATTTGACGAGCTTAGAAAAGAATCTTACAACGTCGACACGAAAGAGTGTGAATGCCAGAGGAGCCTAAATACGAAACTTCATCAGTGACTTTTTTTATGCAAGTATATTGCCGAGAGCCGAGAACGGTTAAGTGTTAGTTTAATAAATATGTTGGAACTAAGTATAAGTTCTATATTCCTCGCAGATAATTGATTCGTCTTCTAGAGGTGCAAACACATGAACATACGCCTAGCAAAGTGCGTGTATCTTCTCTTTTCATTTTGGAAGGGCCATACTGCTGTCATTGCTCACATTATCTCTAAACTCTCAGATAGTTGAGATACCTATGTAGTCATTTTGCGCAGTGAAACGCGATTCCTGCACCCCAGTGCTCTCTTCAACAGTCATTGACTTTGGTACCGGCAGGGTGGCGAAAAGACCATTGTCAGTACCAAGTTGAAGACAAATCGTATGCTCCCAAGGCATCATCAGTGAACTACAATTGACTTGTTGACGTTCTTATTAACAATCAAACTTCACACACGATTGTTATCTTCGCAACTCATTTGGAGTTGACTCACCAATCGTGCATTCAGTGAAATTATTGACCGTCTTGCTTCGTGCTCTCATCGAACGATTTCTACGGATCAACCACAAGACCGACAACTTATTTGCATTTGCAAACCAGCATCGATATCAATCACACTATACTACAAATCAAAAACCAAGTTCATCGTTCATCCCACTTACAAACCAAACCCTCCTTTATCTGCTGCGTGCAACAACAATGACAATGAATATCTGCATTTCACCCGTTTCTAATGACATTTATGGAGGTGTGCCAGCATCGCCACCACCGACTCCACGCAAGCGTTCTTTTGTCCATAGCACTGAAGATGTACCAATGTTCTTCCCATCCAGTCAATCTGTTTTAGGACTCAGCGATTCTAACTTCATGAAGTCAAACGAAAGAAAGGTCGACCAAGCCGATCTGTTCCGCCTTTTATCAACCCCGATGAAACTGAAACCGAGACCAAAGTTTGGTACCGATATAAAGCACAAACCAACTCTAGATAGCATCGACGAAACATACTCTATCCCATTCTTCAATGCCTCGTCACCCCAAGCTTCAAGGCAGGATCCTATGAAAAGTTTGAGAGAAAATGCGCACCTGCTACCACCTCCTCCTTTCTCCACTGATGATGACGGTACTCATTCGCCAAGCACTAAGCATGATAGCCTCACAGGTGAAAATGCTCCACATACCAAGTTAAGCAATGCATGCAAGGCAGCACCGGTATCTAGAAGCATATCGGAAATCAACAAGAGCACTGCTCAAAAACTACCAGCCATGCAGAGAAGTGGAATGTCAAGGCCTGTGAATCGTAGAAATAGTATGGTGGCTAGGTGTGCTTAGTATTGTTAATAATAATAACAGAAATTTTAAAGTACGTTACGTGGTCCCGCGAGGGATATCCTTATAGCTAGGCATACCGAAATCGCACTATGTGCTTAGTATTGTTAAATTTTGTGTCAGATTGGATGTATATAACAAAGTAATACACTATTTACGATATTGTACAGCTCTCATCAAGTGTTTGTGTTACACATTACACATTTGATCAATGACGCAATCCTGTTCTCATCACTCATCATATCTGTTAATAATTTGGTTTGTTTGAGGACCCTATCATTTATTCTATCATAACCGGTTGCATAGGCATCCACACTTCTGAATCCACACCAGATGGTAATATACCACTACGTCTAGTAACACTACACTGCAGGCATCTTTTGTTTCGGCTGTTGGCGGTCAAAAGACGATGGTGCAATCTATTAGACATAAACGAAATTGGAATCTCGAACATACAAGTATCTTGAACGGAAAATTTTTACTGGGGAACTAGTACAAGGAATATTTGGTTTCCTCTTTACGTTGTTGGCATCAATTTTTGAATTAGAATGAACGATCATGAACAGCAGCAGCAGGGCAAGCCCCACATCCATCAATATGAACATCTACTTGATTCAGGTTCATAGTTTTCATAGAGGTGAACCAATACTAAAATCCATTAGTCGCATCCACATTCAATCTCACACAACATTAAGCAAGTCCATAGCGGTTAGAAGAACACACAGCTCCGTCTACCTTAACCAGTGCCGCCATTCAACCGTAGAACAACATCATCAATCATGCGTCTATCAGCAGCATTCCTCCTCTTAATCGGTACAGTTTCTGCGCAGCGGCGACGAGCTTTGTTTGATGCCGCCAAAATGGAGCATCTCATCGAAGCTGAGAAGAATAGAATGACTGTAAACGGAGTTGCTGTTGAATCTTCAGAAGAGATCGAAGCAGAGGTCGACGCCATTGTTGCAATGTATGAGGACAATGAGGGATCGGAGGAAACGAACGATGACTTTAACTTTGATTCAGCCGAATACACGGTTAATGACATTGAATTCTTCGCGGCGGCGGCAGACGATGAATCATCGTCTGCCGATGAAGCAGACACTCCGGTCAAGGTTACTGATAGTAAGAGTGCAAAGGTTGGCAAGGCAAGCAGGCCGTAAGTTTTGTGTTGGTCTTGATGCCGTCTATTTCATAACATGCAGCGTTGCTAACTATTTCACTCAATATTGTTGAACCTAACATTACAGACGTACGGGAAGCCCTACCTACGTTTTGGACGGCAAATCTGGAAAAGTTCACACCAAGAGCGGCAAAGGAGCATTTCCGACCCTTTCGCCAACCGTCAGTTCTTCACCCACTACGACGATGACGCCCACCAAGGAACCCACCATCGGGAAGGCTGGAAAATCTGAAGACGAATCCACTGGCAAGGCTGGAAAATCCGAAGACGAATTCACTGGCAAGGCTGGAAAAACAAGTCCCAAGAGTGGAAAATCTGCGGAACCGACCTCAAAGCCTACAACAAGTATGTCCCCGACCGTTTCAGCAGAGCCCAGCTCATCACCAACAACCTCCTTATCACCATCAACCACCTTATCACCAACAATGAAGAGCGGCAAGTCGAAGAAGAAGAAGAGCGGCAAGTCGGAGGAGAAGAAGAAGAGTGGCAAGTCAGAGGAGAAGAAGAAGAGTGGTAAATCAGAGGAGAAGAAGAGCGGCAAATCGGAAGAGAAAAAGAGTGGCAAGTCCGAGAAGAAAAAGAGTGGAAAGGCAACTACTCTCGAGCCATCATTCTCACCAACATTTAGGTGAGTGAAACATCGTTTGATTTGACTATCTGATTCTGGAACTTCTTCTAATGATCTTTGTTCGCAGTCCGACATTGTCACCGATCGAGGGAAAGTAGTACCTATGTCAGGGACCTGTCGCCATTTCCTCGTTTCTATTGGAACACAGTATACAGAAAGTTGCATTAAGAATGTTTTGTTTAATTCGTTTAGCAATGTTGCAAGTTGGATGTTGAACCACAAATATGGATGTGGCCATCAGTACCATAACAAATGTAATATTGTAATATATCTAAGTTACATCAACAGTTGGTAATTGATTGGTAATGGAATGAATAATGATTGTCGTACATTCACCCAATCTTCCATTTCTCTATTGGCTACCCAGAGGCTTTCCTCCTCTGGCTCGTCCGCCACCAAGCTATCTACTGGCTGTAAGTAATCTGAACTATCTTAGAGAGTATCGAATATTAGTTCAACCTTCAAACTTCAAACTTGAAACCACACGCCACTACCCTACCGTTGCCCGTTGCGCCGGATCCTCTTAACCATGATGCTAACCACCGCCATCAAATCTTCCTCCCGTCGCATGTCCACGGTGGCCGCCTCATTGGCTGCCAGTGGTGATGCTGTGCCGGTGCGTTGGTTTCACTGCCCTTCCATTTTTTGTTTGTGTCAACTCTAAAAAATGTTATGCCCCCCTCGAATCTTTGGACTTGCTCTCTTTCTCACGTCGCTATTTCGCAATACAGAGCTATGCACTGTCAGCACCTGCGCCAACTGTGAGCACGTTGAGCAATGGTGTGAGAGTTGCAACTTTGGAGAGGTGAGTTGATGTAACTGTTGATATGTGACTTGCTATTTTTGATAGCGGCGGCTTGGATTTTTTTATTCGCGAGCCGAATAGTCTGGCTAGATGATCGAGGTAGGTCGGGTCGGATGGGGCAGTTTGTTACTGGTAAAATGAGAAGCTCAAGGGGAAGGGGGGGGACATTCAATAAACTTATTCAGGATTCGAGCTTGAATTTTAGAGGGCAACGATGATATGATGGTCTTCACGTGCACCATTTTTTATTGAAGGCCTTGATTGGGGTATGCTTTGACGAGACAGTGCAGAGAAAAGATAAACGAAGGAAGCAATGCTGGAAAAAATAACAAGGCTTGAATGATTGGACTTTGCCGCTGTCTTCTTTTTTGATCTGGCTGCTCTGATTATGTCGAACGATTGTTCTGTACATGCTCAAGTATCAATCCAAGTGCTCACCTTTCACTTTACCTTACATCTAACACCCCTCACACAAACAACAAACATCATCATCGACAGCAAAGCACCCTCTTCAACTGCGACTGTCCGAATCTCTAGTATTGGCTCCCGTTTTGACAAAACAGGAGGAGAATCTTCTCTTCTCGCCTCCTCTCTCTCTGGTGCATCAGGTCGTGAACATATCTCCATCCCCTTGGGGGCTCTTACTGCCCCCTCCTCCGATGCTCTTGAAAGTCTGAAGGCCGCTCAAATCGCCAAACTAAACAACCTTTCTTATGAGAGCCAAATGTTAGACCAGTTGCACGGCACCGCGTTCCAGGGTGATGCGCTCGGAAATCCTTTGGAGGGTACCGCTGAATCCATTGCCTCAGTAAGCGTGGATGATTTGGCATCGCTCTTGGCTAAAGTTAAGGGAGAAGATGTGGTCGTTGTTGGCACTGGAAGTGTAAGTCACGATAAATTTGTCGAGGAAGCGAACAAAGCTTTGGGAAGTTTGTCAGGTGGGGGCAGTAAGGCGGTTGGAAGTGTGAAAGACAAGGCTTACTTTGTTGGAAGTGATATTCGTATCCGCTATGATTCGCACAAGAATGCCACCATTGCTGTTGGTTTTGAAGGTGCATCCTGGACTGATGCAAAAGCCATGCCCCTTGCACTAATGACCACGATTCTTGGTTCTTACACCTCGTCCTCTGGCATCGGAAACAATGTTGCAGCTAGCATGTGCCAAGAAGTCGCTGATATTGCCCATTCTATTTCGGCTTTCAACTTCAGCTACACTGACACTGGACTCTTTGGCTTCGTAACCACTGCTCCTGACAATATGCTTGATGAAGTCATGTGGAACACAATGCCCAATCTTGTCCGTTTAGCCCACGGTGTGTCCAGCGAAGAACTGGCCCGTGCCAAACTCGTACTCAAAACACAAATCCTCTCCAGTATGGACGGAGAAATCGCAGCAGGCGAAGAAATTGCCCGTCAACTTCAAACTATCGGACGTGTTATGCCCCTAGCGGAAGCTTTGACTCGTGTGGATGCCTTGACTATGGATGATGTCAAGGCCGCAGCAAATGAGGTGATTAATGACCAGGATCATGCATTGGCGGCGATTGGAGGCATTCACGAGTTGCCTGATTACAACTGGATCCGTCGTAAGTCTTACATGTTGAGGTACTAAGAGAAGTGATTGAGAGAGCTTGGACGGTGTGGCGAATGAAACACATCTTTTGATTCTTTTGTTTGAAGAGATTTGGGAAAAATGCAAGATCTTGTGTGGGATAGAAAAAGTTATGATTATAAAATCATGGGTTCTATTTGTTGACATTTTGCGAACTTCTCTTGTTGTGTATTGAATGAACTATACATTGAAGCCTTTGGCTAGAACTGCATACTTAGATCTCGACAATTCATATCTTTAGAAGACGCATATTGTCAAGAAGAAGTAGTGATAGTGCTTTAAAAGTGTGTACCTATCGTTCGGCTGTGGCCTCACCAACCAATTGTTCAAGGATTAGGCCCAATGCGTTAACGATTATTGACGATGGTCTGATCGAAGTACCAGTCATTAATTACTTTGACGCACTATTTCTACTTTGACGCTTTAAGACATTTTATTCCTATTCCTACGTAGATTGTGTAGATTTCTGGGACTGATCGGCTTGTC
>JALLPI010001101.1:0-12045 GCA_036939935.1 Cyclotella atomus
TGTTTGAGCGAGTCACATGAAAAACTTTCTCATGTCGTGCGTTGAGAGAGAACTAGACCCGAAAGGTCCAGAGCCACTTTAGTTTTACATAGATCAGGCCCTACAAGCCCATGACACCTCTCCCAGACGTGTGCTCTCATTGCTTCACTGTGAAATTTTCACCGTACGAAGATTCCATGGTATCGACGATAGGTATCCTTCCATCCACTTCCACTATTACCTATTACGCGAGCGTTGACTTGTTTGTAAGCGTTGATGTGAGAAGAGAGAGAACCTTGCATCGCAATCATCTCTTGCCCCCTTCATATAGGAGTATCGCAGCAAGGGGTTGTAAGCAGTGAGCAAGAATGCACCAAATCAAAGATCCAAATCGGTTCGTTCCGTCGATTGACACCCTCTTTGGTGGAGAGATACATCCACAAGAATGTAAATGGTTCGGTGATACAGCGCCGCTCATCCTGGGTGACAAAAACGACAAAGAATCATTGAAGTCTGTGAGTGCCTATCTCTAGTGCAGTTGATGTTCACATGTTCATGTGCTCAATCTCACGTCTCGCCGAATGATCTCCATAGCTCAAGATAAAGAGCCGCCTCGGCCTGCCACCACAGCTTCGTTGTGCAAGTGAGTTTGCATTGCAATGATATCGATTACACAAATCTCAAACATGAAGCTTATTTCAATTCAATTACTGTTATGTAAATACGCAACACAAAGTATGGATCTCGTCAGTAGTGCGCATATCAAATCCACATCAACCGGTACAAATCTCCGATTCCTACGGTACAATTGGGAAAATGAAGTACATCGAAACAACCTGGGCATTTGTACTAAACACAATATTTCCAAACCCGGCTGATAAGCAAGATGCAATAGCACCAGATTTTGGTGTCACGCCTCAAGTATTTGCGCAGATTACACACACCATTCCAAAAGGTGGAAGGCAGTCCTTGACCAATGTGTTATTGGCTGTAAACCAAGTATTGGGAATTGAATACTGCCCGCTGCTTATAGATGTGGTGTGCCTATTGTTGCAATTCATGCCAGAGAGTTATGCCTATTGCACAATACGCGATATGTTGAACACTTCACATTACTTGCCAGTGTGTCAAAAGGACTATTACTCTTGGTGCAAGTCATTTGAAGTGTTTGTGAGACGAATGTCCAAAGAGCATCACAGGGTGCTGAGTGAGATTGGAGTATTGACTCCTGATGGGTTACATCCTGTGTTCAGGAGATTTTTCACTACAATAATGAAAAGAGATGATGTGTTCCATTTCATGGATATATTCTTGGTGGATGGAAGCAAAGCAATGTTCAGATTGGCTCTTTCTTTTTTGCAGCTTGTACCAAAGAGCAAACTGAAGGTGTGATCAAATTATGATGGTGTTCTACAACTGCTTATCACAAATATCTTCACTTAACTAACTTTGCATGCCTTACTAGTCCATCAAATGTGCAAACGACTGGTGGGGCGAAATAAGTGTGCAAACCATGTCTCCTTTCTTTCAGTTCAAGCAACAGGTGGGAATCATGTACCCCAAGTTTGGTAAATTCGTCAAGCGCTATCCAAGGAGAATAGTGCTGAAAAGAGCGATAAGCTTTCACCAAAAGTGGGCACTTGAAAATATGCCGGTATATATTGATCAAACACCACCAAAACCGCTTGGGTTCTTGACTGACTATCCAGTAACTTTAGCAAAGCCTACAATCATCCGATCCAATCTCGCCAAGTGGCTTCCTACAGTGTTGAAAACAACTAAACTTGATTTGATATACTCTACAGAAATCCATGGAAGATCATTTGCGACATTCTACAAGCAATGTCGCAGAACCAAACACACCGTATCATTTGTTGAGGCTATATCTGGAAGCAAAAGTGCAACAATTGGAATGTTTGCATCTCATGCTTGGGTGATACATCCATCAAGCTTTGGTGATGGAGAGTGTTTCATGTTTAGAGCTGAGCCGGATCCGATATGTTACCGTTGGGTTCCTGATTTTTCAGAAGATACTGAACATCAAGCCGTCAGAGAGCAGTTTATCGTGGCCCGTCATGATTTCATTGCCATGGGTGCCAATTTGGAAGGAACTAATGGGCTAAGGCTGGATAATGATTTCAACAGTGGAGAGAGTTACCCCACACTTGGATTCGGGAATCAATCTCTGCTTGGGCCTGGACGAGAAAGATTTGAGATTGCAACTATGGAAGTATATCGGTTAATGAGAGAAGTCGACGGCAAGGCTGTTGACGGTGATGACGAAGTTATATGGGACATGGAAGGTCTGTGAACAATGAATGTGTAAAAGAACCGCCGGCTTTAAAGGTTATCTGTACTTTAACTCAGTGTTGAATATATGTATTGTAACCTACCTATCAATTAAGTTTTATCAAGATATGCATTTAAACACTAAGATATAGCTCTACAACAATGGCGGCAACTGGGTACACTTGAATCTAACACCTTCAATCTTCAGAGTGAAATCTTCTGGAACAAAAGGTTGGGTGCCTTCAATAGTACCCTGTCTCACAGGTCTGCTTGTGAAAATGTTGGTTATGCTACCACTTCTCGCATCGGCAGTCAAATTAACTACTGTCCTGTTGCCTACATCGAATGCGTAGAACTCATCATCGTCATTGGCTGGCCTGCCAAAGTCATCGTTTCCGCTGTTTTGGGGCGGTGGTCTGAAGGGCTTCTGGAACGGTTTGCCTTTATGTCCATCTTCCTCGTCGATAAAAATATTAACATTCTTCTCATGTTTGTTCTGAGTCAAAATCACCGTCGGGACCGTAATGCAAACAACTACAAGAATAACAAACATCACAGTCATCATACACATAATCTTCTTCCTCCAGGCTCTCCTATCATGGACGCTATCATCTCCTTTGGAATCATCATCTTCCACAAGCTCAGCATGAGCAGATATGATGTGTACACCCAGAGGTACATTACCCTCTTCGATATCTCCAGTAAAGTTATACGATTCGGCATCGGGCCCTGATGTCTTGTCCTCCGCACGATTCGCTACCGAACGAAAGGCTCCAGCAGCAGGAACGGGAGTGTTCTCTGGAAGCTCTTCCGTCTCATCGAATGAGAGGTTGAAATCATCATCATCATCGCATAGATCGTTCGTGGGAAGTATAGCATGCATTGCCTCTGCCATGAGTTCATCTTCGATACTTGCACCACTGCTGGTGACATGGTCATCTTGTGCATTGCTATGAGGAGAATCCTCTGCCAAGTTCTCATCAATATCGGAATCGGATCCACTGTTGGCAGCCTCCTCCTTTTCATCCGCTGATAGCATGATATCCACAAAGGCCTTCATCGAATCTGAACTGCCCGCGGTTGCCCTGTTGCCTTCATTCCTGTATGGCATAGGTTCAATACTGTTCCCACTTGCCTTGGAGTTCTCACGAATAGTATCAAGTGCATGATGAGAACTTTGATAGGAGTGCGAGTGTGATGGTTGACCGTGAGTCCTACGGCGTTTTTCGCCCAAGTGAAATTCTTCGAGGCTGGATGGCGACAAACTCAACGTGATTTTTAAGAGCAAGTCCAGCTTCTCTTCGAGATGCCTATTCTGTTGCTTGAGATAGGCCAGTTCGGACTCCAGCCATTCATCTCCTTTGGAGGAGATTTGCCTCGAGAACGTTTCGCCGGGGACAGCTTCATCGTTGCTGGGGCTGGATGTTACTTCCTCTGAGGAAACCGAAGCGGAGGTAGACCGCGGAGACACAAACACATGACTTGGTTTGGCACTCTTGGTAGATTTCGCCTTTACAGTGCGTTTAATGTTCCGGAGCAGATCCTTCCCGTCGCGATGGAAGTATTGATGACTCCAAACGACTACCTCAGAATTATCTTTATGGCGCGAGCTCGTGAAGCCGTATAGGTTCAGTTGACGGACGAAAGAGCCGTAGTTGGAGTGCTTAAAGTATTGGGGTAGGTACTTGTGCGCAAAGGTCGATTGATCGTAGACGTAGAAGGCATCTCCTTCGGGTGAGAAGGAGAGAACTTGGGGGTCGATCTCTGTAATGTTGGTGACTAGAAGATGGGTTTCTGCAAAAATGGAATGAGTAATGAAAGAGAACAATCGACATGAGAACCATTGCAAAAGGGGAGGGAAGGGTGAATGCATTGACCAGCAATGTAACAACTCACTGGATGGAAAGTTATCAGCAAGCACAACCGGGGCAGCAGCAGCCTGCCGCCCGGATGAAACTTTATTAGACGTCGATGTCGAGGCCATTTGAATTAATAATGCAACGGGGATCGTGACAAATTTAGTTATGTGAACTAAATAGTGATATGGTGAAGGGGATGAAGATGCCGCAGCTTCACTTTACACGGAGTAAATGTCTTGGCAAGCGGTTCTTTTGACCAGTTCTGGAACTGTGAATGCGAGGACGTTTTAGCACGAATGGCGTTTAGATGAGACGGTACGATGAAAGGGCCGGGGCATCGTTCAACATTGCAGCGGTTCACGTCTGGAACACAAAATCGAAGCGAAGAACAACAATCCATTATTAAAGTTGTATAAATATATTATTTACTGCACTAATATTAGTTAAAGTATTATCTATGTAGGCAAGAGGAATCAGTACGATAATTTTATGTAATTCCATAGTACTATTTCGCATTTCCCGCCAAAGTTTCCACCGCCAAGATACCTTAGGTGAGCGACATAGAGATTCAACTCGGTATCTGACCCATCACCCATCACAGCACCAAGAGTGAATGATGCTTGCTCACACCCTACCAAGCAATAGGAGGGCTCTTATCTAAATAATGCAACCAATTCTAATGCTGCTTCTATTGTTGTCATCACAAGTTTCGCCTAATGTCGCATTTAATTATCGATCGATTATTTCGCATCATTATCTCTTACACCAGAACACTAGATTTGCAATGTCCACTTTCAGTAACGACGTTTGCAATCGGTAAGTTATTGTCTGCCGTATCTTGTAACAGGTGCTCCATTTATTCTGCATTATTATTCGTCCTTGTCTCTCTGTGAACGATAGTTTGCCAACATCTCGTCGCAATATTCAAACACTCGATCCATGCGTCATTCTAATGAAACAAATCATATCTCAACACGCATCCAAGTGGCAAAATGATCCAGATGGAATCTATTCACTAGCCCAGGGAGTTGTGTTTTGGCGCCCGCCTCCAACCATGTATCGGGCTCTTGCAAATGCTGCCAATAACAACTTGGACTCTACAGACAATGCATCTCGATTTGGTATGGACGGAGCTACCGGTGACGATGGTAGAGTGATCCATACATATTGCCCTGATGAAGGATATCCTCCGTTACTCGATGCCTTGAAGGACAAACTGCAGAGAGAAAATGGATTGCAGAATCCACATGTTATGGTAACTTCTGGTGCCAATCAGGCATTCATGAATTGTGTGCTAACTTTACTGGATGAGAAAGATGAAATGGGCCACATTAGCAAATGCGTAGTATTTGAGCCGTATTACTTTAATCATGTTATGGCGATTCAAATGGTGAGAGGTGGAGAAAGCTCAAAGACAACATTAGCAGATGGTATAGATGCCAAGCCCGTACAAGGACTGCTGGTTGGGCCAACAAACAACGGCGTGCCTGATTTACACTGGCTTCGATTGCAATTGGAAAAATATAGATATGGCAGTGGTGGTAATGCAGTTCGAATGGTAGCATTGGTAAATCCTGGCAATCCAACAGGAGTGGCTTTGTCATATTCGTATTTGGAAGAGATCAAAGAGCTTACCAAAGAGTTTGGAGTGTGGCTTGTCATGGATAATACATACGAGCATGTGAGTAATACTTTTGAGATGTGTATGTGTCTATTTATACTTCAGCTTACGGTCTGCGCAAAATATTAGTTTGATGTATCAAAAAAGAACTCTTTGCCAATCTCAGACATTGAAGATGCTCCTGACTTTCCCTGCTTTGATGAGGAGCACGTGATAAACATTTTCAGCTTTAGTAAAGGATACTCAATGGCAGGTTTCAGAGTTGGATATGTTGCTTTAAGTTCCAAATGCAGCAGCAGCAGCAAAAAAAGTGGGAGAGGTACCGTTGCATACGAAGAAATGCTCAAAGTTCAAGACACTATTGCAATTTGTACATCGCGATTATCTCAAATGGCTGCACTGGGGGCATTGCAGGCCGGCAGATCATGGGTACTCGAGCAGGTTGCTACTCTTGATGCGGGACGAAACTTGATATTGGATGCAATGAGTTCAATGGAACAAATAATCGGTGGAGATGGTGCGATGTATGTCATGGGGAAGCTCCCTGATGGAGTGAACGATAAGGTGATTAGTTGGATGAGTTTCGAGTTTACAAATCAACTCATCTGTCATAGTTAGCTCACATTGATTATACCAAATGATACAGGAATATGCGAGCAAACTGATCGAGCTATACGGAGTTGCGGTGATACCTGGATCATTTTGTGGCTATCCTGGTTGGCTAAGGGTATGTTACTCAAATTTGCCTCGAGATCAATGTAAGGTTGCAGCAATGCGGCTCAAGAAGGGTCTAACAGAGCTTTGTAAATAATAATCAATCTTATGTTTATTTCTTTGCATTGTTCAGCTGGTCAAAAAAACGATCAAACATGTCGTTGTTCATTATGAACTCAGTGTCCATGGAGCAGTACAATGCTTTGGAATTTTCTAAGTCTTTTCCAAGCCCTGCTTCGCCACCCTGCTCATCGTACCAATCTTTAAAATATGAATTCTCGAGTTCCTGCCCGGTTCGTAACAGCTCGTCAAGAAAAGTTTGACTCAGTCATTTTTTGGAATATGCTCTTGGATCTGGCACAAGTGCTTCTAATTTCTTGGCCTCCTTTTTTGCTATAGCATGATGGTAATCATTTAGTTTTCCAGCACGAAATGCCTCCGTTGCAAGTCTCTCAAAGTCGTGGTTGTAGCCCTGATTTGATTTGAGAGAAACCGTAGCATTTTTTCTCTTAATGAATTCACAGGTTGCATTTGCATGAGGAACATAGTTGCAAAAGAAGTCCTCGATGAGATTGATTTCGCTGTGCAAGTTCATGGATCTTTGTGTCTTGGATTTTTATGGCGTTGGTGTGTTTGATATCTTACCTGTCAAACAGGTGCCTTAGGAGCCTGGAGAGGAGCCTCTCACCCCAGACAAGCGAAAGCGGACGCATCAAGATGAAGCCTCTACTTCCTCCCTTCCTCCTTTTCTCCACCGCCAATGCATTCTCTCCCATCGCATCAACGCGACCATCGCTACCGTCATCCCCATACATAACTTCAAGCATACACAAATCAGACCTCAAGCCTACAGCTCGCCCATCACCACCTCTCACCCAAGGCATCACCCATCAACATTATACTCGCACCCCAACAGCACTCTTCTCATCCAAACAACAGCGAGAATTCCTCTACAAAAAAAGATGCGCCACACTCTTCGCCTTCCTCACCGGATGGGCCGACTACCTCCTCTTCCTCAAATATCGTTTCTTCTCCACAATGATGACAGGAAACAGTATGTGGATGGCAGCGGCTCTCGTTGAGTCTCGTTATCGCGATGTAGCATTTTATATATCTGTTATATTCTCGTACATACTTGGTGTGGCTACGTTTCGAAGGGTGGAGTTGGAATGGAAGGAGGATGCATTGAATACTGTGCTGGCACCGATTGTTATGGGATTTTTGGTGGGGAGTGATTTGTTGACGAAGATGGATGCAGGGTGTAGATGGGTTCCGGCGGTTATGTTGGCTTATGCTTGGGGTATTATTAACTCTGGTAAGTGTTTGATGTGATGTCGTTGTTGGTATTGATTGTTGTATTTCGATGCAATAGAGGTTGATGTGCATAAAATGTACTTTACTTATACATCCATTTGCTTCAATTCAAAACAGTCGGAAGTCAAGTGACTGGAACTCTAATATTTGTGGTCACCGGTGCAATGGTAAGAAGTATATCCTGAACAATTTTCTAATCTCAAGCAGCATCGTAACTCAACCTGCACAAAAAATCATTTCCTTGCTCACTAAAGACACGAATATCAAACATGCTAGTAGACCGTATATCCTCCACAGCGGGAAATACACCCATCTCCAAAGAAGGGTTGCTAATGTCACTATCAGTAATTCTAGGTTTTATCCTCGGAGCCGGGTGGTCCGTCTTTCTCAATAACGTAGCGCCGAGTCTCAAAAGTTTTGGATCATTCAGTATCATGGGTGTTATTTACGGCATATTGTTCGTTTGGTTGGATAGAAAACAGTTGGGTGCTTGGTGGTTGAAGAAGAATGGAAAACTTTGTGATATTGATGGTGATGAAGTTGATTGCAAGTGAGGAATTTGTGATTGTGACATGTGACCAATGACAGGATGGTGTATTGATTCTGATGCACAGAATCAAAAGACTTACTAAATGCTACATTCTATAATTTCAATCCAATGTACAATATCAATTGAGATTAGGCTTTTAACATTAGATCACAGATTTTACTTAATGCTACATGCTATAATTTCAACCTAAAAAGGTCGAAAGGCCCTCTCCTCCTTCATCCTCTTAACCTTCTCCAAATCCTCCTCAAACCTAGCCTTCAAATCATTCATCTCCCTTCTCTTCACCTCCTTCCATTGAAATTTATAAAAATCACTAAATTCTCCACCCCCATGTCGATTCTCCGCCTTGCGCTTCCTATTCCTCTTCGAACCTTTGCTTCGTCCTATTGGATGTTGTGTCGATTCCAATAAGTCGACGCCGAAGGTAGGAGTGGAAGAATTGTGAGTGACGGTGATGAAACCATCTTCGTCTGGTTCCTCGGCGAGACGTTTGGCTCGGGCCGAGGCTTCTGCCTCGGATTGTTCGTAGGATGTCATGGTGGTGTTGCATAGGTCCATTAGTTGGGAGCGGGTCATGTGACGATAGGATGATTTGGCGTATTGGGCTGCAATGGCGTGTATTCCGGATGGCTGTTTTGCTTTATGAACTTGTTCATCATTTTGTGCATCTTGATTTGCTTGTCTGCGAAGCAATTCAGTCTGTCTCAATAGACCATCCAGTATCTCTTCAGTCAAGATGACCATACCATTGGTCTCTACATCTTCTTTCACAGCCTTGATAGCCCTCTTCATCTCTTTTCCATTGGCAAACACTACATGAGCAAATTTCCCATCACCCTTTTCATTATCAACTCTATTGATATCATTGTCAAATCCTAACGAAGCCGTACGAAACAATTCCACATCTTCCTCTTTTTCTGTAGAATCACGCGGATTAGAAGCCACAGTTACCCTCTCTACAACACCATATCGTTCAAATACTGCATGTAAGTAGAGATCCGTGCGAATCGGCCCGTTGGCCGGAGCATTTGCCACAAATAGAGTGGAGGACGAGCTACTGTTGGACTGTTTGGAAATGTGTTCCTTGATGAAAATGAATGTTGATAGAGGTGGAGCATTGGAGAGTGGGGGGAGGGAGAGGCGGATGGGGAGGTAGCCTTTTATGGTGGTGATGGTTGGCGATGGTTGCTTTTGTTTCTTTGCCATGGTTCTTGCTTGGTTTCGAGGTGAAGTGTGAAGTGATGGATAGGTGGTGCGAGAGTGCGCCAGTGGCGGGAAAATTTACTTAGGCCCATTAAAGCTCATTTTGCATATTATTTAAGCTGAAATATGCAAAAATCAATTCTCTCACACATACGTCGCATTCGTCTATCTCTCCCATCTCAAATAGCCGCCTGTAGCCACATTGTGTGCTTTGCCAGATTCGCACTACTGGATAAGCGGGCCTGGTTGATTTGATACTTTGGAGTAGCCAGCCGTCACTCTGTCATCTTTGATTAATTTGCTTCATCACATATTGCAAATTACACGATGAATTTCAATCCATTTCGTTCAGCCGATCAATCATCAAGTGGGTCGACACCAGCAGCACAGACGCAAAATACAACTGAAGCAGCTGTGAAAATAAACAGAGATAATAGCAACTTAAATGACTCATGGCACACAAATGCCCCGCTGACTCCACAGAGAAATAGAGGGACGGCACCGGCTCCTGCTTCTGCGCCCTTGTCTTGGTTTTCTTCATGGACTTCGTCTGCAACAGTCACTGCTTCAAATGCAACTTCATCAGCAGCTGTTTCTTCATCATATAGTAACGCAACGGTAATTCAACCTGCAGAAGTTGTAATATCGTCTAAACACGAAACAATACAAACAACAACAACACTTGCCAGTCCATCCAACAACAATGAATTGCCACGATCGCCATCCTCATTCAACATGTTGCGGGGAGTCGAATCTCACAAGTCAGAGGACACAACCCATTATGTATCAAACACGACACATTATAGAAATAATCACACTGTGGTAAAACAGGAGAGCTTCTCGGCTCGAATGAAGAATGTTTTTATTGGTCCCAATACTACAGGATGCATGCCTGCTACTACTGCAATCAATACTTCGCTGCCATCTAATAATGATCATGCTGAGAATGATGATTTGTACAGTATTATTGCGGACGTGCCATTTTTTCCTCCGGAACATTGTGAAGAGAAGGATACTAAAAAGCTGCAACCGTATCATAAGCAGCAACAGCAACAGCATCGTGAAGAAGAATTGGTGGTCGAATTTCCATCACGACAAAATGCAACAACATCTGCATCTAACACAACTCATCAAACCCTCTCGGTTCAGACAAGTACAACAACTTCCACAACAACAACATCAGTCGATTCAAACAAACAGCACAATTCATCAGAAGATCAATCCGAAACATTTCCAGGATTTGCACTCTACACAATGGCACGCGCCTTTTACGTACTAGGACAATATACCAAAGCTTTAGATATGACTACCGAATGCCTGGCTTTTCAAAAGAAGGCATTGTTGATTAGTAATGACGGCAACAACAATTATTCGAATCATTTATCAACAACAACCAACAATAACAGTATGAATGAAACCTCTCCTGCTTTTGGTGGTGTTAGAAATTATCTCAAAGGCGGGAGTGGTATTGGTGGGAAATCAACAACAATAATGCCTACAACACAGTCTCCAATAGTGCCAAATGCTCATCATCCAATCGTTATCGCCAACAACACTGCCAAAATGCTTTCTAATTATCCAACACACACTTGTGTAGCTCAGACAATGCTACTGCGTGCTCGAGTATTAGCTGTATGCGGATTGTACGGTTATGGAGATGACGAGAATGAAATGTCAAGTGGAGATGTGGCACTCGTCCATCAAGCTGTACAAAATGTAGAATTGGCAGTGGCCATCCAACGCAAGATATCGACCTTTACTCATGTAAATATCGATCTGACCCAGTGGAAATTGGCCACACCATTGATATTACTCGGTGTACTGAGAATGGAGATATATCGTTTCGACGAGGCGGAGAATGCCTATGAAGAGGCATTATTGATATTGAGGAGTGTACGACAGTTACATTGCGACGAATCAACTTCAGCGTCCGATAGAGGAGATGAAGAAATGACACGGCAACATGACAAGATATCCAAACGAATCACTAGAGAAATGGCACAAGTTTACTATTTAAAGGGTAGATCTTTTCAATGTCGAAGGCAGTATAGGGATGCATTTGATTGTTATAATAAAGGTCTTGGATTGTTCAAGAATGCAGGTGCTTCCAAGTACAGTAGGGTTGGAAGTAGAAGGATTGTTCGGTGTATGAAGAGGAGCAGTGCGTTGGAGAGGTTGCTTTCAGAGTATTGGGATGATCCTGCAAGAATATGACGAAAGAGAGACAGCAAGAGAGTTGTGGATCACTTGAATACGATATATAATATAAGCACTTGCTTCTCTACAGATTTAGGCTGTCATTTTGTCTTTTTCTTTGCCTAGTTCCTAAGGAGGACCAATCCCTTAATTCAGGAAAAAATCCGACATTTTGTCTGTTCCTACAGCCGTTCCTAACCTAACTTATTGATTATGAGCTCAAAAGCTTTAGGGAGATGGTCTAGGGCAGCTTTCATTTTGACCATAACAAGTGCCAATACGGCCAAATTGATTTTGGTCCTAGGTTCGTTTTCCTAATC
>JALLPI010001102.1:0-12016 GCA_036939935.1 Cyclotella atomus
CAAAAAAACCCGAGTGACTCGGTTTTATCACCGCGTGACTCAGTTTTATCACCACAAAATAAGTTTCCGTGACTTTGCAGCACAGCTCTCCTCCCACCTCGCCCAACCCAACCATCTTCCCACAACGCACATGAAGTACGCACCCCTCCTAAACAACGATCACGCTGCTCCATCTCCTCCGTCTCCCGCATCAGCACCTCCATCCAAAATGTCCAACATGTTAGCATCACTAAAAGACAGTGCCAAAACTGCCTCCACGTCGGTCCGCTCCGGTCTCGGATTGCCTCCCGGAGATTCGCAAGATGGCACGGATAACAGTGAAGCTAGTGGGGTTATGGATGATATGTCCGAGTATTGTCCCACGTTGACTTTTCAGCAGGTGAGTTCTTGAGCATGTCATATCCTCATTTATTTGTCTTTAAGTCTCACTTCGTGTTTCATGCTACACCGACTGTACATGCTGCGAATTAAATCAGAGAGTCACCGGATTCGCAGCCTGTTTCACAATGGGATATTTAATGTCATTCATGTCCTTTCGACTCATTATCAAACTGGTAGAAGGAAATCCTGCTCCGTTTGTGTTTTTGTACAGTACGGGGAATTTGCTTAGTTTAATGTCTAGCGGATTTCTGAGTGGACCTCAGAGGCAATTCAAGTGAGTTTCTGGAGAGATGTGTCATTTTTTGTTTGCTGTCAGGCCTGTAGGTCTGTATTAGTTTATAATCCTCTGACGAATTCCATTATTTTTATCCTAAGGTACATGTTTGATGAGAAGAGAAAAATGACTTCTATAGTCTACCTGACTTCCTTGGGAACTTCCATAACAGTTTGTTTCATACCAATGCCTACTGGAGCCAAGATTGGAATTTTGGTTTTGTGTAAGTTACATTTGCCCGTGAAAGAATTGAATGGGATTGTGCCTCTAATTTCTAACTGGTTTAATCTAATGTTGTATTTTCGCAGTGTTGATGGTCCAAATGTGTGCCTCACTGTGGTACACGCTCAGTTATATTCCCTATGGAAGAGCGACAGCACAACGAATGATACGAAGTGCCTTGGCAATGGATGGAGAGTAAAAATCAGCATACGATAGATGTGTCTACATTCAAATGGGATACGTACGATATTACACGAACATGATGTTTATTTATGGTGGCGAGCTGTATAGAGAAACCGACTTCAGTAAGATTCTAGACCATGATTGATGAAGAAACATGAAAAAGTACAACAGAGTTGCATAGCTTCTGCGCAGGCTATTTCTTTTTTTCACGAGAAGCTGTTACGAGAGCAAGCTTGGAATGGCAGGATATGAATATAGAACGAGACCTTCAGGATGTTCATGTTCATTCAAAAATTAAAATTCACGTTCACGTTGGTTTAAATGAAAAAAGTACGACCAATCGGACGTGTCTCTTATTATGCGGGTCTCCCATCGCGATATGCCCAGCCTCGAAGGTCGGAAGTGCCTCTTATTATGCGGGTCGCTTCGCGGTCATGTCCAGCCTCGGGTATTGAAGCTGTTGTGGAACAAGTTGCTTTATGCGGAATGGGTTCAATACGTGTCAAGACCTTTCAGCATCTCAAAACTCTTCAACTCTAGCCCACTGAGCTCGTTTGTCTTGCAACTTGCTTTCATGCGACGAAACATTTCCATTGGCGTCAACGCCAGAAATTGTTCATTCTCCCTGAATTGCTCTTGGTCTCTATTCAGAAGATGTTGGCAACTATGACCAAACCCATGAGTGCGAGCGAATTCCGTGGCGTAACGGATGACGTCCTTGGTGATCCATTGTCTCCTGTAGAGATCAATCAGTGTGTAAGAACCTACCTGATGTGGACCATCCCTTCGGCTTATTTCTTCATGTTGGAAGTGGCGGTCATTGGCTTGAAGTCTCTCATCACGAATGAATCTCTCAACTCGCGTCATCTCTTCAACCCTCGTGTGTGCATCAATATCGAAGAACTCTCCAGTGATACATCGATCGGCATTGGACTTCTTGATGTTAGTCTCAACTCGCGGTGGATCATGTGTTTCTATAGATGCCATCTCAAAACGTTAAGACGGGGTCGCATAGAAATTCGTTTTCGCCCTAACATGACGCTTGTCACCCAAACCAAGCTTCGTAGCAAACATTCTGTTGTAAAAAGGAGGACTTGCTTTCTCCACTTCGAGGCAGAGTTCGGGTCTCTCTACACCCTAACAACCATAGATGAATCCTTTCGACTTTGGATCTGAGGCCGCCATCCTTGTAGATCTATCACGACAGTCAGATTTGTATTCAGTTACTTTGAGCACATCCAAATCGGGATAGGTGGATGGATCAAATGGGGCGGTATGAAATTGATACTTTTTAAGCTTGCTCTTGACACATGTCACTGTCGATCCTTGGTCGATCTTTGTCTGGTTTAGATCATTTTTCACAAGGAATGTGTCCATCAAATCGCGCTTTTCCTCCTCTGACATGGAGTCGGGCAATAGGTAACGTGCTCTGTAGACAATAGAATTCTCTGGAGACACCATACCCGTTGGATCGTGACGCTTGCAGGTGTCACCGTTGTAGTTCAAACTAGTACAGCCTTCAACAGAGCACTCATTGTCACCATGGCATTTGCAAAAGCCACGGGCGCAGTATCTGTCATTGGTGCAGCCAACGACGGCGCACTCCTGTGTTCATCACCGTATCTGCTAAAACAAGTCGAATTGGCAGAAAACCCATCTACTCTGCAAGTACCATGAGATGCGCAAAAGCTATGGCTTTGTATCTATCATTGGTGCAGCCAACGAAGGCGCACTGCTTGTGATTGCCACAAAATCCGATAGAACAAACAGAAAATTCTTTGCACCCTTTTTGTTTACAAGGACGATACCAAAAACACCAACCTTCCAAATCAAAGAGTCGTTTTTCATCGAGATACTTTCTATGCAGCAACATTTTCTTTGGAGCTAGACGGCTATGTTGCACTCTCGGTGACGGAGTGACCGTTCGTTTCGTTTGTTTCGATCGTTTCACCCGTCTCGTCGACGTGTCTTTGCCGTCCGTCTATTTTCGTTTTGCTGGTCTCGTCGGCGACATGGTTGTGCTTGGGGGCAAGAAGTAAAGAAGAGGAAATGAAGGCTCTTCACGGATGCATTATTCATTTTTAAAAGAGAGAGAGGAAAATGCGCCAAAAAATAGACCCACACGCTAGGAAGCCACGTCTCGGCCAATGAATCGGTAGTATCGTATCAAAGAGTATTGTATTATGCTATCTCGGTCCATGAGTCCATGAAGTCAAAAGTCTTCGACTTTGAAGACTATGTCAACCGCCATGACTACGTTGGAGCGCTAACGATTCTTGAACAAGGACAAAATGATCAACTAAGCTCAGTAAATTGATTGATATGGCGTCATTGTACATAGCCTGGAGCGTGAGAAGATATGTCCAACCTCGACCTCTCTTCGTTTCCGTTGCTTAGGATAGATCAAATCAATGAGCACACCACTGAGACTCTTAAGGAATCTGAGAAGCAACTCCTCGAGCTGCAACGTGGTGAAGGCATTCAACCAATACTCCCCTTTGTATCAAAACTTCTTGTTCACATTAGAGGGGAGTTGTCCAACAGAGTTAGACACAATGTGTCCAATCAAAAGCGCCAGTTCACACCTCAAAGGAACAATGCCTCGAGGAGAGACGAAAACAAACGTACAAATGCATCTCCAGCACGCAACTATGGCAAACAGAAGCCGGCACCAACATTCTTTGTGCCCAGCAGCCCGGAATCAAGTGCGTCAAGCTTTCGAAGTAGATCAAAACAAGTCAAGGCATCGCTACAAGCTCGATCAGAGGAGGCAATCAATCTTAAACACGAAACTCTTCGATATGAATCCACCCGCAAAGCATTGTTGACAATGCAAGAGTGGCGTGAAGAACGAGAGCAATCCAAACAAAGACGAGAGCAGCTTTTACATGAAGAAAGAATGAAAGCTCGTATTCGCAGGCGCGACAGGAGGCAACATGAAAAGCAGGTCAGGTGCTCAATGCAAACTGCTGCTGAGGAGGCAAAGTCATTGGCATTGCAGTCTGGCTCGTCTCCCGATGAGGCCATTTTGCAAGCGGCATCAGCCGCAGCAAAAGTGGTTGACGATCAATCAACAGTCTTTGATGAATTAGATGCTGGAGACTCGGACATAGATTCGTTCTTTGACGCGAGTAGTGATGAACGGAATGATTTATATATGTTACAAGGCAACAGCCAAAAGGTACAGGTACCATTGGATGTTGAAAACGCTGAGAATGAACTGGATGCTGCTCCTGATGCATTTGTCGAACTGGATCCGAAGCTACAAAAGGAAGAACATCCTACCCAAGAAAATACCGTCTCTGATGCGAAGTTTGATTTAAGCAACTCGGTGCTCCAGTGCAACTCGGTGCTTCCGTGCAACTCAGTTGACAGAAATGATGAGAGCCTTGATGCTGACCTCGATTCACATCGTGTAGTTGGCACTGATCAGGGTGAAATAACTGACCTAGTTGACACACTGTGCAACGATGATCAAGCTGAAGACAAAAAAGATGAGAGCTCGGTCTCGCTGTCTGCAAATACCTCTCCGAAAACATGTGAAGAGATACGATATGACGAAATCGACAGTCATGGTGCTGATAGAGAAGTAGATGTTGTGAGAACAACCTCGCCAATACATCCAGAGGAGCAGAATGCCCTCGCTTCTGATTTATCCGAATCAACGGACAAACCATGCAATGATGTTGACAGCAAAGCATATACACCTTCACGTCCGCAAAGCAAATTCACGGCGGCATTTCCTTCCATCTTCCACATATTTTCTCAATTCATGGCAGGAAGCCGGTCAAAGACTGCCGAAAAAGACTTGATTAAGTGCCTGCAATCTCAAGTGGAGCGTTGTTCTAGAATTGACGTAGTAGTCGACTCAGACTCCTTCAATGACGAACCAGATCTTTTTTATCACATCAAGTCAAACAGACCTGAGATCAAGGACATCATTGGCAGGTGCTTCTCGGATCGTCGCATGTCTCGATGGGAAGAAGCCACCGATGATGGCTTGTGGAATCTAATGTGGACTTGGGGTATGCCAAAGGCGTCAGACTTTGAGCATCTCCTCGTGTTCCAAAAGATAAGTAGATTTAGACATACCCGTGGACTTACAAGAAAGGACTTGCTGAAAAAGAATATCATCAATGATGGCTTCAGCATTATGCCTCTCACGTATGCCCTACCTCATGAATTCAATTCCTTTGTTAAAGGCTTTGCTTCTGTAGAAAATGCGAGCGGCACCAAGAGGTCCAATTTTTGGATCATCAAACCCATCGGGCTATCTCGTGGAAGAGGCATTTCCTTGGTGGATAGTGTTTCGGATGTATCCTATTCTCAGCCCATAGTCATTCAGAAGTACATTGCCGATCCCTTGTGCTTCATGGGCTACAAATTCGATTTACGAGTGTATGTTCTCTCCACGTCTTTCAATCCTCTCGAGGCATTCATTTACAAAGAAGGCCTGGCGAGATTCGGCAGCAGGAAGTACTCGGCAAGTCCACAGCTCCTTAACGACTTGCGCGTGCACCTCACAAACTCTAGTATCCAAAAGGAGTTTGGTTGTGAGCTTGATAGGGATCACCCAGCTTATCTTGCGGGTTCAAACGGTGCGGAGAGCAAAGTAGCAATGACTTGGTTATTTGATAGGCTGGGTGAGCTCGGAATAGACTCCAAACTGCTCTGGAAACGTATTACTGACGTGTGCCTCAAGGCGTTGATCGCTGGTGGGTCTGACATACCTTTCCAACCGAACTCATTTGAGCTGTTTGGATTCGATTTGATGTTTGATGAGAGTCTCAAGTGTTGGCTGATCGAAGTGAACTCGTCACCGTCCATGAGCTGTGATACAGCCTTGGATACGCGCATTAAGGGAAGCTTGATACGAGATACTATGTTGCTTGTCGATCCGCCTCCAATTAACCAAGGGGCTCTTGTTGACGTTTCACGTCGAAGGTTGTCGCACAGAAAAGAAGCGTCAGACAAATCAAGTGGAGATATTCTCGAGCAAGACCTTCGCAAGATACTGAACGATACTTTACCTCGAGCTTACGGAACGTTGCCGAAGAGACTTGGAGCTTACGAGAGAATTGCTCCCTGTACAGGATTGCACGATCAAGTGATTTAACCTAGCCAATCGGTGATTTTACGCGTTCGATTTGCGTTTTGTTTGATTAGATGAGTTTGTCTTCGATCGGTACTGATCAAGCCCGAGAGAGAAGCTTTTGAATTTGTTCATGGAATTACTACGATCCATGACATGATAACATATACAGTTACAGACCAAAGTAGAAGCTTACATTCTCTTAACAGAGCCTGCTTTGAATGTTTTTTGTCTCGACAACTTGTACCTCTCCATCGCCTCGCGCACATGTTCTGGCGGTTCAGTCCTTGGAATCAATGGTTTGGATCGGCTTGTTCGGGACACTATCACATCGCACAAATTTTTGATCTGAGTAACGACAATGCCGACGAGCAACCAGACGAAGTTGGCCAGGCTTTCATTTTCAATGACGAGAGATTTGACAGTCAAAGAATCAGATAATGAGTCCAAAGAGGACTCATTATGTTCCTCCTCAATCTTGTGAGGAATATTAGACGTATTGTAATAGGAATTTTGGGGCCATGATTCTGGCTCTTTTTGTGAGTAGTATTCCCTTGGTGATCCATAGAAGCTAGTCGACATTTCATTTTGCATTCGTGGTTGATCTACTTCTTCTTCTACGCTGCTATCTTCTTCGAATAGTGCAGGATAAAGGGCTTCCATAGCGCTCAGATTGTTATGAACAGCTGCGACATGAAGTGGCGTATTACCCGCTGAATCCATTAAAGCAGTATTTGCACCTTGATCGAGGAGAATTTGGATGCACTGGACACATCCATTTCGAGCAGCAACATGTTAGGGAGCCTTGAGCTCTGCTACATTCTGTTCGCGCTGCTTCTTTTGAAGTACTTCGAGATCATTGTAGCGTTTCTCNGTATTCATATATAAGACACCAGAACGTTTTCATTTTACTTTGTGTGATGCCCATAAGCGCTCGCACCTGATTTATCTGTTTATGTCTTCGGAATTAGAGGTAGTGACTGATCAATCAAAATGCACTGGTACGGCGATGACTTACCCTGCAAATTAACCTGGGCACCATGATCAATCAAGTGCAAGATACAGTTATGATGCTCACTTGAATCAGTGTTTTCACATGCTAAATGCAAAGGAGCCCTGCCGTGAACATCAATCAAATTCACGTCTGCTCCCTTTTCAATCAGCAGCATCATTCCTTTGAGAAAGCAGTTGGAAGACGTTATACTGAGCGCGCTTTGTCCAATACTGTTTCTTCTGTTGCAATCGCTGCTCTTATTGAATGTCACAACTGATGGTACATCCAGGTTGGCAGTAGGGACACCTATGTTGTCCGTCTCGGCAATGTTCGGTATGTCATTGATATGGCCGTTTAATACCGCAACGGAAGACACATTAACCAATGCCTCTTGCTTCACTTCAACATCGGAATGGCCGGTTTTGCAAGGATCCGAGGAGCAGCTCACCTGCTCACAATCATTTTTATCGTTGTCGCATAAAGACACTGGGGAAATTGGTAGCAACGCCAAGCTATCAGTGCTGTAGTCAAGTGGGCAAGTATTGTTCGAAGAGAACGATGCCTGTCGTGGAGATGGAGAGGAGGCACGGAATGATCTTTCACTCGGTGGACTTGTGAAGGAGAGAGAAGCCCGATCATATTTTAGACCGGGAGACTGCAGTTCACTAACCGACAACGAGCACGTAGACCTGTTGTCGGTGTCACTTCCTTTATTCATAGTTCATAACACCTGTCAGCCATACCCAATACCCGATTTCTTCGACAGCTTAACTACTTTCACTTCACCAAATCGCGTCCAAAAGTAAATTTAAACTGTGAATTGAAATTGAAACCCCATCTCTAACTGAAATTAGTAGGATTGATGGTCTGGAGAATAGCAAAGATTCAGATAAGTACCGAGTTACAACCACATTACGTGAAAATCTAACTTTGCTCACATGTTCAGCGGATGTCTCCCAATCTCATCATCTGTGCTCAAGCAGGATTTGATTGTCTTTTTGTTGCTCTCAACCCCATCTTATGTTCTCTGGAGATTGCTCTGATTGCCGAATTCTAACTACTCCAAAATGTCTTGTCTCCTCTCTCTAAAAAGAAATCAACTCTGGAAAATCCAACACAGTATCTCTCTCAGTCAGGACCTCATTATTATCACTAGGAGTCCAAAAAACTTCCACCGCATTCAAACAATCTCCATTCATAACTCTGCAATCTGACATTATAGAGCTTAAGCAATCTTTGGTTTCGCTGATGGAAAAGCCCGCTCGAGAGAAGAGGGTGGAATCTCCTTGAATTTCAATGATTAGTGAGATGACGGCTATTGTTGGGCGAGATTCTTCTGTGGAAGAATCTTCGTCTGGAATGTACTCCTAAAACATTGATACAAGAATATGTGAGATTTGTGTTTGTTGCAAACAAATGATTTTTAACGCAGAAGGACATTGTTGATGAAATCTCAGCGACAGCTTCATTTGGGTAAGTAATGTCTTGTTTCAAACCTTTTTGACAGACTGCCGAAGCTCATTGACATATTCATCACCAACACTTTCATGCAACATACTCAATTGTTTGGTCTATAACAGTATCACATTGATTTGATCTTTTTGATACACCCAACGATGTCTCTTCATCTAAAGCTATTGAAACCAAATCTTCAAGAGTAACAAACTACCCATTCACACTCAACATTGAACATCAAATAGCACAAACAGCCATCAGCCATACATCACTACACACATCCAAACTAATAAACAACATACCTTTTCAAACTTGGCAGCCTCCCGATCAGCCCACTGATTATACAAACTCTCCGCCTTACCCCCCTCCTCACTCTTAAACCACCTACTCTCACTACAAGCACCCACCCAATCGTCACTCTTTCTCATCAATGCCAAACACGTCGCATGACACATTTGACTCAAGTGACTATCTCCTCCATAATCGTACGATTCGTCGTCGTACTCTTCCGTTATGGAACCATCTCGAGCTGAATCTTCGAGAAGACGCAAGATGGATGTGGGGGAGGATCGTTCGGAGGAGGAGAGGGAGAGAGCTATTTGGAGTTTGCCGACGGTGATGCCTTTACCTAGGGGGCCTTCTTCTTCGAAGGCTTTGTTGAAGGCTTCGCCGAAGATGTGGAGGGAAGTTGATGTTTTGTCTGTACTGGCATGCTTGAGGGGTTGTATTGGTGAGAAGGAGGCTGTCGGTGTGGTCAATACCAGGAGTGTTGTCAGCGTTTGTATTGTTGATTTCTTCGCCATCGTTGGGGTTTGGGTTTGTGAGAGGTGCTGAGAAGGCTTTTGATTAATAGGGTGGACCAAATTGTTTTGAAGGTGCTGAGCCCCCTTTCGCACCCTTTTTGCCACCCTTTTTGTGCGTAGGAATTAGTAGACTGGCTTGGTGCTTACTGTGTCGATCTGTAAGACGACAGGAAAGACGGAAGCAACGTAGGAACCCAACTTTTGGGTGGAAACCCACCCCCACCCTATTCAAAAGCCTACGCTCGAGAGAGATAGAAGCGGGAGACGGGAGGAAGTAAGCGGGAGCGGGAGGGGAGAAAAACAGTAGGGACGGCACTTGGTCATTGGTCATTGTCATTGGATGACCTCACCTCCTCCTCCCGTTTTCCGTTTTCCCGCCTCACTCTATCACTAAAAAATCCCGGACGCACCAACCACTATGTTCATGTCCAGCCACGCCGCCATCGCATCCACACTATATTTATTGGATCATAGTAGAAAAGCAATCATCCCCCAAAGCCGCCAGTACTGACCTTTCAACTGTAGTAGTCATCTTCTGCAAAGACGAGCCCCATTTCTGGCTGATAAATGACGTGCATCTCCATTCTTCTATTTACAATACTTTCACTTTCGTCAGCTTACTCCACCGAAACATTCTACCGAGTATCCAACGAACCAGACCACGCCAACACATCCGTCACACCATCGGGAATCATCATTGAAATCCATAACCCCAAACCACCAGCCACACACTGGTACGCAGTCACCATTGAAAGTTACAGAAGATACTCCGGTCGAGCCAAGCTATTAGGTGTGGCACCCCGTCTTTCCTCGGCTACAAACCCTCCCGTTGATCCGTTAGTCTACACATGGACTCCGCCCTTCAGTGGCGACTATCGAATTATAGTCCATGAATTACTTAATGAACCAACACGTGGTGACATCACCGTTCCGTTACCCATTACTACATTTCGGGTGGATAACAAACCGAACTTTGTGGGGCCATGGGGTCTATTGATTGAAAGGATGACGATGCTCCCTCCCTGTCAAAATGTGCATCGTTTGGATGTATATACTAACTGGGACGGTATGTGGATAGGTCCTGATATGCATTCTCCGGAAGACACGTTGCGTAACAAGTGGTTCTTTTTGCCAAGTAAGGAGGTGGATTGTAAGATAGAGACGTTTGCGGAGAATGAGTTTAAGTTCCTACAAGAGGAAAAGAGGATATACATTTTGGGAAATAGTAAAGAGAGAGGCATCTTTCTGTCGCTGGTGGATCTGATATTGGATGGAGAAGAAAAGGCCGAGTTGGAAGATAGTGTCATTAGTCAATGTTGGGGCAGGGCTGTGGTGTCTAAGCACAATATGAAGGTTATGTATCAGGATTGGAGATCGGACAATTTCGATACGAGATCTACGGAACCTACGGTGGTTTGTCATAATGAAAAGGTGGCAAGAGAGGGTGGACCACTGTTCTTTGACTCGGGTATGAAAGTTTGGGAAGAAATATTCAGAGGTGACAAGTCCACGTGGCCTCATGTCATTTTGATGAGTACCGGAAACGATATTCTTGGATTCAAAGGAGAGATGTATGACTTGAATGAGTTTGTAAAACGTCTGCCTCCTGATTGGGATGGAAAACTGTTGCTCACCGATGGAGCCTTTGGCGCACGAATGGCTGGTCGGGGTTATGCTAGTGATTATGAGGCATATCATGCCAAACTTATGGAATTGACATATGCCACCAATGACCCACGCATTCGTTGGTTAGATGGTATGGGATTGTCAAAAGAGATGATCATGTATGGAGAATACGGGCCGGAGCATACAACCTTTTCGCAGCATTTTCACAGGAGTTGTGATGAAAGCTATGAAGATGTTACTGGGGAGTTAAAGTTCAGGAATATGCGGATATGTTCCAATGTCACAGAGAATATTGCTCAACTGCTGATTGGACACGCAGTGGGGCCGAAAGCTGCATTGCTGACACAGAAGTCTCCATTAGATGATTTCAGGTCTCCGTTCTCTACTTCTGTTGATGCCAAATGTAGCAACTGTCCTCCTGCTTCACAAGTTCTGATGTGTCACAACTGTCCAAAAGATTTGCTGCCGTTTCACATTACTCCTTATCCGGATATGACATGCACTGTTGGGCCTTTACATCCCAGAAGCGATGATGAAATCAAAGGCCATGCCCAAACATGTCCCGAGCAATGCATGGAAGTAGAAGTCAAGAGAAAGTTTGGTAGTCAGACAGATCAAATATACGAAAGGCACTGTCCATACAACTTCTTTCCAAGAGGCTTTCAAGTTGGCAGTGATGCAATGAGAAGTGCTAGTTATGACGAAGACGATGTTGGATCCTTAGGGTATATGGTATGGGTGTTTAACTCTGTACTCATTCTTTCTCTGTTCGTCTACAAGCATAGGGCAATGGTTAGAGCACGGTTGCTCAAAATATTAGATGAAGATAGTAAGGTCTAGCGGTTGCGGTTTGTGTAGATTGGGATGATAAGAACACGTTGAGACATTGTAAACTAGAAACGGATCAAACTACAGTTTCCGCATCGCTTTGCATTAAGGGTTGTCAATGTTTGCTTTCAGACGCAGATCCAGAACTCTCACCCTTT
>JALLPI010001103.1:0-12001 GCA_036939935.1 Cyclotella atomus
TTATCATTGCAGATAAGTTATCATTGCCTATATAGCAGTTTCCCTCAGCCTCAGTCTGGTTAGATATTACGCTAGGTTACACTAATTGCATCGTACTGTATCTGTACCAGTACTGACCAAAATCTGATTGCTCGTTGGAAAATGTCAACAGGTGAAAGAGTTGGACACATGATCAAAAACGATTCTTTCGAGAAAAAAGAAGTGCCATAGACAGCAAGCTGATACAGGTCACACAGTGACACTAATGCTGCTGCTGCCGCAACTGTTGACGCGTGTTCTCTTGTTTCGAACGAACTTCTCCTGGCAACACGAGCAATAGAATCTTGACTGAAGTCATTGCTGTTTCTGCTAAGAGCTTGTTGATCAAGAACTCTCTTGACATGTCTTTTCCTTGCCTTCTGAAACCTTTGCATGCGTTTTGGTACGTCGGGTGTTATCATAAATTCCAACCCAATACAAAGGCAGCTTTCTTCAACTGAGACGTTGACTCCATCCCCGGAGTTGCTTGCGGGCAGGAACAACTTAGAGCACCTAATGACGTCTTGCATTTTCTCTTGGTGGAACCTCTTGAAATCCTGTTTGGTGTAAGACTTATTCTTGTTATCTTCATCGCTTGGCTTCTTGAATAAAAGTAACTTGCTGGTTTCAGAGAATCGGACCGTCTTCATAAATCCATTGGACCTGCAAAAAGCAGAAGGAAAATCGACAATGAGACCTGAGGCGCTTTGGAAACCTTGCTTTGTGGAGGTATTCATGATTTGTGATGTGTTGTTGGTAATTTATGATGTGTTGTGAACACACAGAATCACGAAGAACTGACGAGGAACGGCGAGGAGGAGTGCCGGCGGGCCGAGAGTAGATGATGTCTAGGATAATGATCGAATCAACGATTACTACTCGGGACGAGATGAGCCTTTTCAAGAGTCATCAGCTTGTAATTTTACGAGTCAGGACCTCTTGTGTACCGTTGGATGGAGTATAGGTTGGTACCAGAGTGAAAAAAGAAAACAAGATGGATACCATCCAGTTGAATGTCTAATGACTAAGGCTTTTTGCCTTTTTCCAAGAAGGATGACCAATGACCAACATTCACAGTTGTATTCATACACTGCATAAGTACTGCATACACCTCTAACTAATTAAATAAAGCAAATTAAAGTCTTACTCATGGTAAGTATGTTGACTCTGTCCAAGCAGGAAATGGAATACCATAGGCTTTTCGCAATAATATAATTTTCCTCAATAGCCTTTTGATGGGTCACCCTAAAAAATAAGCTGGTGGATGGCTAGACGGTTAATCTCGTCTCAATAAATGCCTTGCTGAGATTATATTGTGATTGGATGCAAGATATGATAGTTATGCAGTATTGTATTCTTAACAAGCAGTCATATCCATCTTCATCTGCTTGAATTGAACATAATAAGATGATTATGCACACTTGTGTTTATGATTATTATTTGGTACACATCTATTGACACATATTTCTATTGTCATAACTTACTTCCCAATCCATGAATTGTCATTTTTGCCCTTTAAAATCCAAGAGGTGTCTTTCTTTCGGCCGCTCTTTAATGTGGAATTCAGTTTCTCTGTTGATATGCTACGATTCAAGACGGTTGGGGGTTTCTTTGTTGGACTAGTCTTCCAGCTGCTTGAAATTATGTTTGCTCGGGACATCACACTTTTGGTTCGACTGGTATTTTGGGTGTTACCTTGATTTGGCATAGAGGTCTTCTTGAGAAAAGGGCTCGATGCGGAGGTCTTCTTGAGAAAAGGGCTTGGTGTGACTTTGTTTCCCATTGGCAGAGACTCGTCATTGGGAGTCTGTTGACACGATGTGAATCTCTTCACTAACAATACCTCGGGACTTCTTCGGTTGGGTGCAGTTTGATGCCTTTTACTTGGCAACTTTGCAACTACACTATCATGACCTCTGCACATAGGCGAAACCTCAAATGCATGATTAGACGATGACTCATAAACATCATGCTGTACCATGCTAGGGTCTTCAGTAGATGTGTGGTCTTTGATCCATTGGTTTTTATTAAGTACACCATACTGACCATTGCCACGAGGCGCGATTTCGAAGATATCTCCACTTTGCTGCGAAGCATCATCGTGTAACTTCTTTGCTCTGTTGATAGACGGTTTCTTCTGAAGGCCATTGTTTGGCCGCGGCTTGTCAACCGATGCATCGCCACTGAGTTCGAATTGCTTCCAAAATGATGAGATCTTAGCAACTTCAGATCTATCTTCGATCGTGTTGTGGTTTGAAGCATGGTTCGATATGACACGTTTTGAAGAAGCGTTCGCGTCTGGAAATGCCGGCGATATTAGTTGCTGATACTTCATCTTCAATGCACCCACACCAACCAACGAAGAGGGATTGGAATCTTCATTGTCTCGATGATTTCCCATTTGGCTGCCACCAGTTTGAACGGTGGTTTTTGTGCCCTCTACTGTTGAAAGAAGGGCCTCATCATTGCTTTGAGGTAGTTTGTTCCTCTGAGCACTCCTAATTGACCTTAATCTTGCCAGTTGCTGCTCTATCGTAGCTGCTGAAGATGTTGCTGATGCTACATTGTTTTTCAGCAATCTTTGACTCATAACAACATCTTCATTTGGGTCCACTTTCAACTGAGGTCGACCAATAGTGGCTGCTGCAGTCGCTGCGGAGTTTTCTCTTCGCAACTTTTGCTTGCTTAAAATAACATGTTCATTTGGGTCTATGGGAGGCTCATTTTGAGGTAGAATGTTTGGAGGAGCATTCTCGGGGAGCATATATTTGATTCTTAGTGTCTCGCTTTGTACCATTGTAGAATTATTGTAGGTATTACCCATGCTCGACGGGGATGAGCGAGCGGATGAATCGGAGGAGCGATTATTCTGTGGATGAGTTCTATGGAATATCATCTTGGGTATGTTGTAATTCTTGCTGAACTCGCTTTCTCGAGTCATGATCGACCCTAAATCTGACGTTGCCACAGAACTTCCTGAATCTTTCTTCATTGCACCAATTTGACGCAGCTTGTCTTCTAACATCGTCCTTGAAACTTCTGAAGTTGTGACGCTATGAGGGCGACTTTGGTCTAAGATACTGTCTGATGACGAAACGTTTGATTTCGTTGGAGACAGCTGGATTCGAGGCTTTTTTTGGTTGCTAGCCAAAACTGAAGGTAATTCGTACAATGTAGAATAAGATTCCTTGCTCTGGAGCTCGGATTGCATGTCGGTTGACCTGAATTCCAAGGCTTCATCATCCCTCTTTTCGTCTCGTGAAAGAACATCATTCACATCAGCAGCAATCGTGCTGAAATCCTTCAAAAAATCGTCATACGCATATTCTGGAGTCTTATCATTGTCTGCAGCCTCGTCTTCGCTAGACTCCGAATCTTCTTCTCTACTGCATTCATGTATGTAGCCTAATTTCTGCTCATCACTTCTGGGGTTGTATAAATCATTGACATCGTGCTTTGCGCCACGGAAATGTTGACGAATCGAAGCCTGGTAAGATGACATAGCTGAAAGTGACATCTTCGATGAGAGTACTCTGGGAGAAATTCTTGCTCGAGATCTCATTGGCACAAACTTCGGAGGAGAGTATTGCTCATCTTCGTTGACACCGTTATTCGAATTCCAGTGAAGAGACCGGCTTTTATGCCTTTCTCGCTCTGACATTTTGACCAACTCTTTTGGATAGACAGTTTCGACAACCTCTTCATCATTCGGTGTATCTTCAGGCTCTTGAGTATTGTTTGGTTCACCCTTTTGTTGATCAGTTGACGGAAGACCATCAGAGTCTCGATGGACATCAGAGTGATACTCCATCACATCATTGTCTTCCGACAACTTCTGCGCCGACTCATTGGCTTCGTCTGCACTTCTTTCGATGATTGAGGGTTCGGACTTCACAGTGTTAACATAGGACACATTTTCTTCTGGCATTGCAGTTTGTTGCACAGATGAAGTGATTCTTGCAGATGTACGGAGAGTACGGGCTGCCAGCACTGATTTAGTAGTATTGGTTCGCAGAGGTGTTGTATCTTCCCGTCTGGAGAAGTGCATGATGTGAGTACAACAAATCAACTAGATTAAATTGTCATTCATGTAAATGCTTACCTTTTCAGAGCTCTTTCCTGCGGAGTCATTCCTTTGCTGAAAGGCAGAGAAGTCAACTGATCACTGCACTCGTCCCTTTCATCGACATCATCATTGGCCAAGATAGAGTTATATTGACTGTTGTCTTGAGAAAAGACCCATGAACTCGCCAGATCTTCATCCTTCAACGGTGCACATCCAGTCATGAGCCTGTCGCGGAATGAGTCGAGAAATTTACCCAAATCTTTGTGCTTAGTTATCACTCGAAGACCCTTGCCTGGCGATGAGGCTTTAGTACTTGTCGATGTTGGCAATGACTCGTTGGGTGATTTTGGCAATAACCTAAAGTTTGGTTCACTGAATTCTTCCTCTTCGTCAACTGAAAGGAGGCTTGGAAAATGGCGCTTCGAAAAGTATTGATGCCGGGATGTTGTTCTATTTAGGATTGGTTTAGGAACAGGTGCTGGAGGTGGTGCATACTGCAACTTGGCAAACTGGGGATTGATAATGGGTGGATCTTCACTCTCGTCAACGGGTGCGGGTTGGTTGAAGCGACCTGATGATTCTATACTGTCCGTTTGTTGCACTGTACCTTGGTGCGGTGATGGATTCGAAAGCAAACCAGAGTCTTGACTGGGGACTGGTTGCAGTGACGCATCATCGACACCGTCAGAATAAACCGATACCTCCTCTTCACCATCTATCACCATGAAGTCCATCATTGTATCTTCCATCATCATCGCAATATCAGCATTTTGTTGAATACAAGCTGTTTCCACCGACGGCTGAATACTAATCACAGAAACCTTGCTACTCATTGTTGACTTGTCATCTTCTTGGCTAACCTGTTGATCCGAAGAAGCGCCCGAGCTTTGTCTGAGCATTTCGAGTTTCATTTCAAGGTGCTTACTCAATTTCAAAGTGTTAATGGGTGTGATGTGGTCTTCATTTAGGTTCACTTCATCGATGCATCTCTCTTCTGAAATTACTGCAGAACTTGCTTTCGAACCAATAATATCAACTTCCCAAGAATCAATGCTCATGCAACTCTCCTGATCCGTCTTCTCTCTAACAGCAGGAAACGACTTGGACACGCGTTGCATGGGAATGGGATCAAGCTTCTTTTCTTCGTCATAAACGCCTTCGGGATCGGGGCAATCTTTGAGAGGGCCAAAGATGAGGGTCTTCAGCTGCTTGGCCCCTGCCGCAGCGTCCGCTGAGTGATCCGACCTTGTAGGAGAATATTCTGTAATGGAAGGAATTGAAGATTTATTATTCCTCGTCAGACGCTGCATCCGACCTTGATTGCTAGTTGTTACGTCCCTACTCGCAACAGTGGATCGATCGGGATGGATTGGAGGAAGATTCTGCTTTGGGTTGATGCTCTTTGCCGAGCCTCTAACCGCTTGCGTAGACCACGTGGCTTCTTGCAAGGAACTTTCCATTAGCTGTGACATTGACACATTCCTTTCTTCCTGGTAAAGAACACGCTCTGCTTCCATGCTGATATCAATAGATCGTTCAGGTTGAGGTGATTTGGAATCTTTCTCGGCAGCAACACGAACAGCTTGGTTCGGCTTGGATTCTGCCCTGTTGATGACATGATCAGCTTCTTTGCTGAGACATGATGAATCTCTATTCGGTACAACATCATTTTCTTTCGGAATGTCAGTAGATTGATTGATTTCCTTATCAATGGACTGCGAGGTGCCATTATCGTCAACAAGCTCACCTACAGATATTGAAGGTCGCAAATCAATGAGTACACGACAAAAGAGTAAATTAGCTCATCCAAAGCTCACAGTAAAGGTTGCACTCACCACCATCCTGTTTCACACTCTCACGATTACGAAACTGCCTCCCCGAAAGCGACTTACTCCCCACAGAAGTTTGATACCCTCGATAATAAGTCGGCGTCGTGGCCGAATCATTGCCATCACGAGACATCCTAGAACGTACACTCGCAGCCTCATCAAACGACGGAGCTGCATAAGACCTGACTGATTTCCCGCTCGATCTCGACTCTGTCCTTGACGATATCGGATCCCTAGTCACCGGCACGGAAGTACCAATGTCTCGACTATCCACACTGACATGAAGATCACGCAGGCTCTCTTCCGACTCTTGCACGGGACTCAGACTAACATTATTTGAATTGTCATCTTGTTTGAGTGGCGTAATCACAGCGGGCGAAACATGCTCCCTATCATCATGATGATGTGCAGTAGTCTCCTCCTGAATCACCTCGCGCGAATACCGTCCTATATCTCGACTATCCACGCTAACATTCATCAATTCTCTCACGCTCCCGCTCTCATTCTGCACGGCGCTTATATCTCCCATGCCCTTGATTGGAGTGACAGCATCGCGGTTGGAGGATTTCCTTCCACTCTCCTCACCAACATTGAATCTGTTGAGTCTCAAATAGGGATTGTCGTAGAGGGAATCATCCTCGGAAAACATGGATGGAGTTGTCTCCTCTACGGAAATTACATGCGTATCCGTTGGTAACGTTAGCATTGACTTCTTGCTCGACACAAAATCAGGAGAAACCACATTACTTCTACCATCTTTACCATCAGTCCAATCCATCATGTACTGTAATCGACTCTGTATGAACCTCTTTTCGGCATCGACAGGCGAGGCAGTATGCAATGAATTGTCCATCGATGGTGGTACCCTACTACTACTGCTACTCTTGTGCTGCACCATATTGTGTTCGTGTAGAGACTGCTCATTGGACTTGTGATTGTGGAAAGATGACTGCTCTAACCGATTGGCACATCGCATTCGTTGAATACGTTCCCGCTTGGCCTTGGCTCTTGTATTCATCTTTCGTTTTTCAACAATTTTGACTGAGTTGAGTACCGTCGATTCACCATTCAGTTCTTTACTCTTGGACTTTTCTCGATTGTACGCATCTCTCTGACTGTTGATTTGACTATCTTTTTGATTTCCATCCTTTCTTTGACTACTAATTCTCTTGAGAACAGGAGCATTACCGGGAGAATGGGCCTCACTCCAAGGATAGAACTCTACACTATCCAACGGTAATTCTACCCCCTCGTCATTCCACAATCCAGGACTGCCATTAGTGCCGCTGCTAGTGTTGTTATAGTAATCAGATCGATTGTTCCTCGTAGGAGTTACAATCTTGGCATCACTGAAGTTAAAAGTACTATTTTCATTGGGTGAAGTGGAAGTGTACGATGGATTCCACAGCCCATTCGGATTGATGGAGCCGAAGCTCGGATTCCACAGCGATGAAATGTGCGAGTCCCAAAACAGACTGTTTTCCACTCTCGTCCCATCATTCTTCCTTGTTTCACCAGTATTAAAAGGTGAAGAAGCAGTAGTCATAGGAGGAGAGTAGCGAAAAGGAGAACCTTTGGAGGGACCAGAGCCCAGTGTGCATTCAATGTTGCTGTCGAATCCGTAAGAGGATTGGGATTGAGGCGAGGGCGTTTGCATCCCCAACCCTGCATTGGTAGCCTTCGGAGACTCTTTGATTGGAGAGTCTTTGGGTATTATGTTGATGATTTGGTTGTCCATGGCGTTTTTGACTTTGGCAGCGTATCCCCCCTGGGCACACTCGCCATCATTGATGGAGCTGTAGCCGTGAGTAGTGTCAATGGTGAGACCGGCGGCGGCACGACGGCGGCGGACTCTATCTCGAATGAGGGATTTGCGTGAAAAAGAGCTTGTTGCTGCTGCTGATGCTGCGGGTGGATCTCGTCGGTTCATTGTTGATATGCTGTTTAGATAGAAGTGATTCTTGGCCTGCACTTCTAGCGTGCCTGATTCAGAGATCAGAGGCTGCAGATCAAGCTTTGCTAATTCAACAGAAGTAACTATCAGGCCTCTCACGAATCAAATAGGCTCGTGGCTTGTGTTTCTAATGCAAGCCTGGATCAACGTGGACTCAGAAGTATTAGAGGAGAAAGAGAGCAATAATGATCCATTGCAACGACGACACACTAGTCTCATTGTACACTCTGTTCTTTCTCATGCATTTCTTTCTTGAACACAAATTTGGCTGTCCATCATCAAAGGCAGCTGTGGCTCTGTATAAACTAGCTGCAGTACGGCGTGTCTACCACCACAGTCAATTCGGCCATCATGATGAGCACTTTCAAACAAGATCACCGAGAGGATAAAAGGCTGTAATGAATGTTGGTTGGATGGAGAATTTCAAGATTTGAAGCTTTCCGTTCGGGGGTTCGTATGTATTCCTCTATGGAGGTAGCCAACATCAAATCCATGCAGAGGCTCCCTAGAGCGAGGCACCGACCATCGCAGGCACCATCCCCGTCAACAAACGAGCGAAACATCACCATTACCACTCGCCAATCACCAACAATAGAAAGCCAGCAGCTCAATCACAAGCAGCAAACCGCTGACAAAAATTACCTATTGCCGCGGAAAAACTATCAACGTACTTATCGAATACGCCATCAAATAATATGAATCATCGAAACTCTCGCATCATAGTACTTCAATTCCTATCTCTGTGCCTTTTCCTATCAACATCAATGGCATTTGTTCCATTCAGAAGAACATCTACCATCTCAAGCTGTCAACCTTTGAGCAGTTTGAAAGAATGCAATAATGACAAATCCATTCTATCTGGGATAATGGCAGCTGCTACCGTCCCCTCCATAACCAATGCATTTCCATCATCCATTCCTAGAATCATTCCAACCTCAATTCCAACAGTGGATACTACTGCATCAACTCTACACTCGATACTAGTGGCGACCTCCACACCAATGGGGGAACTACCATCCGAAAGTGGAATAAACCCCACATTTAGTACTTTTGGCCAATGGTTCTTTTTAATATATGTAGTGGTCAGTTTGTTGGCGGGGGGTAAAGAGGTGTTTGGTAGGATTGTAAAGCAGTTGGATAAAAAGGATTGATATCAGATCTATGTATAGTGGACTTCCTGCCACTTGTAGCCCATAGATCCGTTGAATCAGATGTGCCCATGGCAATAACAAAAATACGTAATTCACTTCTGTTGAATGTAAAATGCGGGAAGTGGTCGTATCTTTCATTCGGTTTCCGGGCCGTTGCTGATTATTATCATTATCGTGACTTTCTCATCGCTCTCTGCAAAACACTTGACCAGTTTCAGCATCCATCGTAATTACATAAGCAGTAACATCTTGCGATGCATTGTTGATTGTAGCAGTCTTTGCCCAGGTACTAACGAATCCAGCCAATCCTTCTCTTTTTAATTCTGGTCCAAATCCTCCAGTTTGTAAGGAGTAGGTTGTTGCACATGTTGGGCAGGCTACACGTGGGTCTTTGATGAGAGAGGAAGGATGAGAGATTATTGCAAAAGGCATATTAAGAGGGCAAAGTGTTACACTTTTCAGTTCTTGAGCAGTACGCACCTTTGCCCCAAACCTTTTTTCATGCACCATAAGTTATGAATTGACCAAGAAGAATGGGCATTAAAACAAGTGTCGTAAGAAAGCCTGCAGTTACATCACTCACCTCTCTATCCACAAGTAGCTTGCCCTTGTATAAATCAAATGCACAACGAGGACAAGTCCCATCCACAGCGTAGTACTTGCCGCCTACGTTTGCACATGCAATTGTTTTATCTGCACCAAATGCCCATCCCTTAATATTTCCTAGGTTGAAAATGTCGAGATTGAAATGGATTGTAAGATCTCTAAACTGTCATCAACTTGACTTGTGAAAGGAACGAAACTAACCTTCATCTGGCATGGTTACACCTGTTATTTCTTGCCCTTTGCCACCATTACTATAGTAACCCAATTACCAATCACAAAACAATCGATAAGATACGAAAGTTCTTTCATTGGCATATGAATAGCACCACTTACAGACTGGCAACGCCACTGGCAGCTTTGACACGTTTATCGCCCAATGCCGATGGATCGAGACTCCTCTTGAGATTACCCTTGCCTCGACGGCCTCCCATCATCTCGAGGGAGAAGGCGTTTATGGATAGGTAGCATGATGATGCTATGATGAGAAGGAGGGTGTATTTTGACATCTTTAGCTGAGATAGGAGATCAGAGATGATCAGTATATTCAATTCAGTCGAGAAGTTGAGGCGGCGGGCGGCGTTGATGCGATGACTTCCTCTTTCCTCATATCCAAGGTATCTATTCAATAAAATCACATTTCTATTTACCTGTCATTTGAATTTGAAGGAAGAGAGAAAAGATAGAGGATAGAGAAGAAGTCCTCCAGCCTCCATCGCCTCCACCATCCTCCGAGCTTTGAGCCCTTGCTCAGCGCAATGCCGCAGATGGCCACGACGAATCAGCGCTGGCGGGCGGTTCTTAGCTCAAGTACTCAAGTTCCAAGTGCTCGAAATGGCACTTCAGCTGGACGAGATATTCGACGACTGCTTCAGCTCCGACAAGTGGCGTACCATGGACGTGCTCGCGGCACGACATCGGAGTCTCACTGCAGTCTTTGCTGCGTGGGCCAGTGCAAGTGGACTGGGGATCACGTACCTTGTGCTTGCTGTGGCGCATTTGTTTGGGCGGGGCGAGGCTCACTGAAGCCAGCAGCGACATTGGTGAAGGAGCAACTGGTAGTGATTAAGTGCTGACGAGGAGGAAATGTCGCCCACGTCTTCGTTTTTTCTGGCTGATGCTGGACCGGATATTGAAGCGCCTGGCTGAGCTGCACCGTGCTGCTGCTGGGAAAGGTTTAGAAGTGACAGATTATCAAGATCAGAAGCTTGAATTCGAGTGCTTTGCATTTGCACTCTTGCTTAAGGAGATTACAGCATCTGTTCTTTTGAGTGAGGAAGCTGGTGATTGGTGTGTATTGCAATTGATAGAGGAAGATTATAATAGGCTTGAGCAGGTCAGGGATATGTCATTGTCCCAGGACAGAAACACAGCCAAAGACACCACGGCGTAAGCTCCACTCAAGCTCGATTGCTGCCTTTTGCTTCGCCTGGACGTTCCTTCTGATAAAGATTTTGAACAAGTGCAGTCAGAATTGATTTGGCCAGGGCCGCAGTGCCAACCATCTCGACTGCTGCTCATTCATCCTGAGGATATCATTGACAAACAAATCAAGAGCACAAAGCCTAAACAACATGAACTCGACGATGAAATCACCACAATCCTCAAAAACACGCCTTTGTTGCCCCATTGACACCACTGGACGAAAGAAAGGTGCTCAACACATTCCAAACCAAAGAATCCTTCGAAATCATGTCTGAGGCAGGCCTGCCAACCCAAACTCCGCCAGAGAATAATCCACTAATTGCCACGGATGCCTCCTATTGATACTGACTTCAATCAAAGATACTGTTGCCTTAAGCAAGAATGAATACCTCTCAGCACTAGCAGGTATGGATATGAGCATACATAGTATGGAAGTGGTCAATCGCATTGCCAGCCATTCCAATCAACAGAGCGCTGGGCCTTCCAAATCACGTAAACAGCTTGAACAGCGTAAACGAGTGCAACCCCATCAGACTACATCACAGAGATTGCTGCATCCTGAGTATATTCATTTGTACATCTTGACATTCACATGTATTTCAAAGTGTGAGAGTATGAGTTATGATAGACATTTGCAGAACAAGAGTGTTCGATTGGTGTGTGTGGTTTTGCAGAGTTTGCTGAAGAACCATATCGTTAGTGCCGAGGTGCACGTGATGTCTAGGTCTAGTTAGACAATGCATGCGATTTTTGATTCGACTTCTCATCCCGTGTCCCGAAGTCGAGACAGACCTCTAGTCAAAATGACCTCGTATGGTAGCACCTCGTTTCTCGTTTCTCGTTTCTCTCGATCCGCTTTGCTTCATTTTCTCATTTTACCAAACACACAATGAAGTACACTACTACCGATCTAATAACAATTGACGCTTTTGACAAAATAAGATAAAATAAGACA
>JALLPI010001104.1:0-11998 GCA_036939935.1 Cyclotella atomus
TTACCACAGAACAGGATCGGTGTGTCCGTTCGAGTGCGCAGCACTTCCTAGTTGAGTTAGGTTTGACGATGTAAATCCCACCCATTAGGTGCTGTTGCTACCTAAGCTTTCCGATTAGTTTCAATACAAACTTGAGCCCAACTGCCCTTTACTAAGTGATTGGTGATGAAAATTCTAAAACCGTGCAGGGCAATTAGCATTGAGGGAACCGTGACCAGCAGTGCAAAACTGTTTAAAGCCATCCAAGCACCAGTTTGCTTTTGCCAAGTTGTAAAACAGAATTGCAATGATACTAGTTGTAGAGAGCCCAATGACACATGCAAGAACCCCTACAAGAATACTTGCCATTCCTGTTTTCTTCACATAGTAATCCACTACAGTCTTTCCGAAAATAGCTCCGCAGATACACACACCGAAAAAGTACAATGCATAATCCCAGGGTAATAGTCCGGCAAGGATGAACAACAGCGCAACACTACTGGAGGTGAACATCATCTTAGTTGCACACGTAGCAGTTGCCACAGATGGATGAATTCCATAATATACCATGAACGGGCCTGTGAAATAACTTTAATTAATCAAGTTCTTGTATTAGTGTGATAGAAGAGGCCGAACAAAAGCAAAACATCACCTCACCCTGAGGATATGCCAATAACTCCAGCGACAAATCCACCGCCGAAGCCAGCCAAGGAAAAATCTCGAAGCGACTTTGAGTCCCACTGTGTGCATGCATCAAGAAGTAAGAGTGAAATGAAGACCTGCGTTGGCCAAGAAAGCATTTACATCTCACCAAAATATCGTTTTCGTTGAATGGGTAATTGACAGCTTTTCTGGCCTCAGTTCGTCTGACAGCCCGGTATGCAAACACTATTGCAAACCCAAACGTCCAGAGAAATTGGCAAGCCACAAGAGCATAATATCCTGGCTTTTCACAAGTAAGGCCAATGAGCGATGGGGCACCTTTGTCACCTTTTAACAGATATATAATGGAGAGACCCACCCACAGTAGTATCAGCGATGCAATCTTATATTTTGGAAACTGAATGGAATCCTCTTCGAGAAACGCCCGACGAGATTCTAGTTCCCGCGGATCATCTCGATCCAACTTAGCGTCAGGATGACGAGAGAAATCCTCCATTTCGCTGTCATTTTCGTCGAAACTTAATACAGCTGGCCAAAGTTGCTCATGAATCACGGAGACAGAGCCATCACTGCTTTGATCGTCGATAGCAACAACATTCGGGTCTTTGTTCTGTTCGTTCTCATGTCTCACTGTGGTTCTAGCAATTTCTTGGAGGTGTTCTTTTTCGAGTCTGTGCAAGTTTTTGAACTGGCGATTGGACGTCCAATGTATCAGTCAACCAAATAAACACTCAAACCTCAGAAAGAAATTGCATACCTTCTTGTACGTCTTGTAACAAGTGAAGCCAAGTACCACCACCGCAAAGGACAGAAACAGCCAGTCAGGAAGCACTCGCTGAACGGTAACGCCAAACACTGCCCCTGCAAGTTCCATGGGTGCCATCAATAACAGCAAATCATAGTCAATCACTGAAGTTGTTCGTGACAGTATTAGCATTGAGGATTTGAACATGACATGTGTAGCAAGTAATCCCCAAACTCACCCGGTCGAGTATAAAACTTTCGCTGACCATCTCCTCCTTGCAAATAGCTCTTGCGATCCGCTTCAATTTCCGAATGTGTCATGTTCCTTTCGTATGACACGATCTTTCCCAAACCCTCCTCCGACGGCAAACCCTTGGTATCGCGGATGTGTCGATCAGGGTGGCGTTTACGACCATTGATGAACAGCCCTCCGATACCAGCTCCGAAAATGCATGCCTGAGAAAGACCAGCAGAAGGCTTGGGCGGGAAACGAAGCAGTATCATTCCCATGGGAACGTAGATGCCACCACCTCCTACACCACAGCTGACTGCGATGCCTGCTACCAAAAACCAGATGACGGAGGCAGCGCTGCAGCAAGGCACACAACACACGCATAGAGAGTTAGATTCCAAAGACGAGCTTAGGCTAGATCAAACATCACATAATACTCACATATCAAACCAAAGAAAAGGATAGTGATTGTCCGAATCACCCAATTCATTGCCCCTCACATGGAACAACTTGCGATCATAGCAAATTCCATACTGTTGATCCGAAAAAATGTACCCCTCGCAGGATATGCAGTCCGTGGTCTCTACCCCGCCGCAGAGAGGACAATAGAATTCTTTGGGGGAGGAACATTTGGACTCTTCTGCACGGGTGCAGATGAATCCAAGAAGGAGGAGGAGGAGGACGAAGAAGGTGTACCGCTGGGTGGCGACGCTGCTTTTGCACAAAGTAGTAATCATTGCAGATGATTAAGAATTGTGATTGTGAGAGCAGGTTCTCACTTATCTGTTCTCATAGCTAGCTGTTTACACGAGTTCGGAGACAGCGAGGAGATCTCCAATATGCAAACAGAAACGAAACACTGATGAGTCAAATGCACAGTCATCTTTGAAACTCCGATGCTGACGAAAATTGTTGCTGATGCAATCAATGCCGTTTTTTACCATAATTCGTTTGGTGCAAGCTCAGGTTCGGAGACGAAACTCCAAACTCCGATGATTTTTGCCGACCGATTTTAACCAAGCAGCAAGCGGGCGGGGCTTTTTCTTGAATCAATTTGACAGGTAAATATTTTATAAATGGTAAATAAATACCTTGATTTCTGCCTTCGCTGCAATTTTCTTATCGCCTCCTCTCCCCAATTGCACCTGACCCTGCAGCTTGTAAAGCAAACTGTACAATGGAAAACAACCCCCCACTCGACCCCGCGCCGCCCCCCTCAGAATCATCCTCCGGCATCCTAACCGAACACCTCGATGACGATGATCTCTCCCTCGGCTCCGAATTCGACCCCTTCGACGTCGACGACTACAAACTGCTCTTCCAACGCGCCAACGGCAGAAACATCGTCGACATCTTAACCGAGCGAAGCTGCCGTGGCAGCAAGTGGAGATGGGTAGGCCTACATCATGACGACAGTCTGGAGGAGGCGAAGGAAGAGGAGGAGGATGCTAGTATGGACGAACGAAGTGGCGGTGCACCCCCATCGCCGAAAGAGGAGCCGGGTACACCGATTTTAGTGGGTACGCCGATGGTGATGCAGAATCCGCCGTTTGGATTGAGTCCACCGCCTAATAGGACGAGTCGTGAGGGGGCGAGTGAGGGTCTGTTGGGGAGAAATATTCAAGCTCAAATGTGAGTTGTGTGCTTGTGTGGATCTTTTGTTTAATTATATTGTTTACTACGAGTCTGTGTGGCATTTTTGATCTCAACTTAAGGCTGCTTTTATCAGCTGACGTATTGTCTTATATTGGCGGAATGGTTTTCTGCTGTTGAATTGATTCTCAGTTTCAAATGATGATGCTAACACACCTGAACCTGTTCGTAACACCTTTTCAGTGCTAACAATGATGCACCCAGAACTCCAGTTGACAATAGCAACACCGACAACGTTTTCACAGAAAAACCCAAACCACCAAATCCTCCTCCCCCAATCTCACTTCATTCTGAATTAATATCTCACGTTGAATACTCATCAGCCACACGCTTTAAAGCAGCGTACCTTAAGCATCTGGGAGGGAATGCCAACAATCAACGATTCCCCAACTCGCCTAGACTTCCAGTCGACGGCAGCATGACGCGCGAACAGCTTGAAACACATGAATTATTGAGGCAACACTTACGACAGGAGGGTCGAAATCTGCCAGGAGTTCGAGTGCTCGCGAATGATTTTCCGAGAAGACTCCTGAATCCGGTGCAAAGAAGAAGACTAGCGGAAAATGACAATGCACCGCCGCATCCTCATCGTCCATTGCCACACAATAACAATCGTATGCCAAACAGACCCAATCCCAACCCATCAGTGTCTACCATATCCATTTCGTTCTCACCCGACGGCAGAACATTGGCATCGACGCATGGAGACCATTCTGTCAAAATTACTTGTGCTCACACCGGTAAATTGATTCGGACATTGGAAGGTCATCCCCGAACTCCTTGGACAGTGAAATATCACCCCATCAATAATCGTATCGTAGCCTCTGGTTGCTTAGGGTTTCAAGTTAGAATCTGGGACTGGAACTACAGAACCGAGTCTGTCAGAGGGAAATGGAGAAGAGACAACGAAAGAAAGTATAGCGGCAGGTATAATGGCGAAGCTGCAAATGTTTGGGATGGAAGATGCTGTAGTCCGCGTGGTGTTATGGAGGGTAGCAGCTGGAAGGGAAACAAACGAAAAGAGAAGAAAGATGTCGGAGAAGATGATTTTGCTGCATCATCCTTGGAAGAGATGGGCATACCAGCGTCTGATCCGGCATGGTATGACATTCAGTCCGAATCGTTCAACTATCACGATGGGATCGGGGTATGTTTGAACATGATACGATTGAATCATGCAATTATATCGCTGGCTTTTCACCCATCTGGAGAGATTTTGGCTGTGGCTAGCGGAAGCACCTTGCATCTGTGGGACTATGACGAGGAAGGCCGCAAGTTGAAAAAGAAGAAGCTGTCCGATGATCAAATGAGCGCAGCGGAAAGCAGCAGCACGGTACAGCCTCAACGTCGTTCGGAGTCAAGCATTCTCCATCGCGATCGCACTTCTGATTTCCCTACCTCACGAACACTTAACATTAGTCACGAGTCTGCATTGAGATGTGTCCATTTTCCTCCGTGTGGCAAAACCCTCATAATCGGAGGAGTCAACCCCACAAGTGCAAATGAGGGGTTAGTCCATCGTCATCCAAGAGGGAGAGGTGGAATGAGCGGCGGCGGTATGTCGTTTCATCTAAGATTATGGGATTTTGACCTGGATGCTGTTTTGAACCCTCCTGCAGAAAACGCCAGTGCAAATGAGGGAGGCATGTTCGCCAATGTTCTTGGGGCTACGGTGACAGATGAAGGAGAGGTTACATGGAATTTTTCAGGAAGCAGAAAGCCAATAAGTGAAGTGAGTATAGCGTGTTGATACGGATGCAAGTCTGTACTTTGATCGCTGACGTTTCTCCTCTAATCATTTGTTCTTTCGTTCAGCCACGTATCATAATTCCACGCGTCTTGCTGTACAACGATGGTGGGTTTGATTTATCTCAAGATGGAAAGATCCTTGCTGCTTGTGCTGAATACTGGTGAGTTGAATGACTTAGTGGCGAATTCATTGTTTGATCGAGCCATTGCTCACTTCCTCTTTAATACCGTTGATAGGCTGCCAGAAGGCATTGATAATGCCATGGAAATGCTATCGCAACACGATGATGAAAAAGAAGATGCGCCGTCAGTACAAACACCAGATAGCAGACCAGCATCTCCAGCAGCAGAAGGTGTCAGTGACGGTCTGACAACGCCGTCGTCATTGCGTCCCTCCTTTTCAACGCTCTCGGATCCACGAACGCCTCCTCCGCACGCCAACTATAATTCTCTAGAACCCCCACCGCCACCAGGAAATCGCAATCTTCCTCGCATGTATAATCTTAGTACTGCAAACGGACAAGGATTAAACCAGATGACCACCACTCACACACCACACCCATTGTCTATGGTAGCTCCAAATCACCCAGCCCATGAAAATGAAGGGGGACGGTATGTCCCTCACATTGTCACAATTAGCATGGATACGTCTCCTCCTTTCAGGCAAAGCGATGTCAAAATCGATCGCAGAAGACCTTTAATTGAAATGGAAAGCATGCGGCGTTGCCCCAGATTAGGCCAACTTCTTAATGCAGCACCTCTTGATGGTGCTAAAGCTTCTGGCGTGACCTGCGTCAAACTATCCCCATCGGCAGAATATTGCCTCTTGGGATATGGAGTGCGCGACAATCTTCCATCCACGAACGGGAATGATCCCCGACACCCAGTCACTGCGTTATACAATGTTAACAATAGAATGCAGCATGTCTCTACGTTGACGAGCATTGAAGATGATGTGAACATTGCTCGGTTTCATCCTGAGAGTGGGCATGGCTTTGTGTATGGTACAAAGCAGGGTCGTGTAAGAGTGTTATCTACAAGGGTGAGCCATAATGTTATGGTTTGATTCCAATCACTCATTCAAATGCAATTCTCATCAACTCAACCTCGTTCTTCATTGCAGCCATGGAATTATTATCATTTATGAGACTCTAATGAGTACATACAGCATCAGTGGTGTAACCGAATGTCTTAATTAATAATTTGTGTATGTACTGCGCATAACTTTAACAGTGAATTGCAACTTCTAACAGTACAGCATAAATTGATCTATGTACATCATGAGTGTTTATCTGTGTTTTAGTGGATTGTCAAATTTGTCTGACTCTCCGAGTTTGCTAGCTTTAGCAACAACCCACAACGAGGATGCTCACCAAACTCACTGTGCAGCATTCAAGGTGATCCTGTCGTCAATTCTTAGAATTGTAATGGCAGCCTCCGTGGCAAATCTAAGACTCTTGATCTTTGAAATGGCTGGTTCTACAACTCCTGCTTTGAGGTTGTCTCGAATCGATCCCTCAATCAAATCAAGCCCCATGTACTTTAGACTGGGATCATCATCGCCATGTTGCCCTTTGGCATGGACCGAACGCAATTTGGCCACAAGCTCAGATGCATCCTTTGCAGCATTCACTGCCAAGGTTTTGGGAATGACAAGTAGAGCATCAGCATACTCTTGAATGACAACCTGTTCCCTACTGTCAATGGTGTGAGCATAGTCATCAAGGTGAACAGACAGAGCAGCCTCGGCAGCCCCGCCTCCAGGAACCAATGTATTACTCTCAAGCATCCTCTTCACCACACAAAGTGAATCATGCAGTGCTCTATCCATCTCATCCAACATGTACTCATTCGCACCGCGGAGCACTATTGTACTAGCCCCGTGTCCCTTGCACCCGTAAACATACAACATCTCACCGTCCCCAATCCTAACCTCCCGAACGGAATCACACGCCCCCAAACAATCGGCATCAAACGCCTCATTCCCCTCCATATCAGCCATGGTCGTCACAACTCTCCCCCCAGTAGCCTTGGCCAACCTCTTCAAATCCTCCCTAACACACCTCCTAGCACATATAATCCCCGCCTCAACAAAGTACTTCATACACAAATCATCCACTCCCTTGGTAGTCAATACAACCTTGGCCCCTGCATCAATAATCTTATTGATACGCTCTTTGGTAATATCCATTTCACGCTTTTTGATATTCTCAATCTCGGCCGGATCTTTCACAATAACCTGCACACCCATCCCCATACGATGACGTTGGAGGTTCATATCCAACATGGCAATTTTGACGGGAGCCTCCGGAGTCGATTCCACCATGATGGGCATACCCTGTGCGGCGCGCATGGCGTTGATGGCAAACCCACCGTCGATGAGATGAGATTCCATGGAAGATTTTCCATGAGCTTTTAGGATATGAATGGCAGAGAGTGGATACTTGTGTTTATTGCTGGTAGCAGAAGTAGAGCTTCCCATGGCTTCGTATCCCGCCACATCTGCGGCAGTCGCCGTCATTTTGACGGATTTGACCGCATCCACCGCCATTTTACTGAAGAAATCGGACTCTTTCCCGATAATCTTGGAACTCATGGAAGTCCGTGCGGCATTCATCAGATGCTCATCGCCCAAATTATCTACATGGACCACCATCTCCTTCTTGATATAGGACACTGCCGCCTTTAACGCCGATCGATATCCGCTGATAATAGTAGTGGGATGTATCCCATTCTTTACCAAATCGTTCCCCCTTCTCAGCAGCTCCGACGCGATAATGACCACGCTGGTAGTGCCGTCGCCTACTTCGGAATCTTGCAAATTGGCCAAATCGACGAGGACTCGGGCCGCGGGATGCTCCACCTCGAGAGATTTCAAAATGGTGGCTCCGTCGTTGGTGATGAGGACGTCGCCAATGTCGTCGACGAGCATTTTGTCGAGACCCACGGGGCCGAGGGAGGTTTTGACGATGTTGGCAACGGCTAGGGCGGCGGTAACGTTGCCTGTGCGGACGTCTTGGCCGGTTTCTCGGGTGCCGTTGATGAACTTGAGGAAAGAGCAGAGGAGCAGCGACGGAGGCATAGACGAAGGTGAGAGAGTTGATTTTGAAAGATATTGTGAGGCATCAATGGCATTTATCGATACGTACCAGACCTGTGCTGGCTGGATTAGGCGCTGACATTGTAGCTCTGTATATATTGTGATGGCGGTGTGGATATGGCTGGCGAGCGATGAGAGTCGAAAGGCCAATGCGATGTTTGTGGTTTGATTTGAGGAGGCTAGAGAGGAGAGGTGTGATTCGGTCGAATATGACAGGTAATTAGTTGAAATTAATGTTTGGTTACCTATGATTATGAAAAAGTGGGCTAACCGCCATTGAAACATGATAACGACTATTTATGCTCGACCAAAATCGGCTACTCAACGTTTCAATTCATCTTAAGTCTCATCTCTCTCTCTCTCCGGGAACTAACGGAACCAAAACTAACAACACATGTAGCAAATAATGCGCTTACATTGCATTATGCATCCAAGAATGCAACTCTACTCTAGAGAGCCGAGGGCAATGGAACTAACAGGCAAATACTTTAACATTACAATATATCTATGTAGCTAGGTAACTTTCATCTCGTCCAAGTTTTGCAGAGTCTTTTGTCTCACACGTTTTCCCTGCCGCTGCTGTTGATTTTCATGTGTCGATGCCTGAGGAAGATCAACATTATTCTCATCTTTGTGCGCAGCATGATCAAAGAATATACATATACAAGTCATATCATCATAGTTTGCTTTGTCTTCATCGCAATCATCATTTAGTAACCACTCCTTGTGACTTTTGTTGATCAACTCAATGCATGCTGTTGCTGGATCACTTTTATGACGAAAGCAAATATCCACCACTTCTTGATTTGATACAACGTCGAATATGCCATCGGATGCAATCACTACTAATCGTTCAGTTGGAGAAATTACCAATGTGAGCAGCTCTGGTTCAGCGTTCACCCCTAGTTTTTCTGCTACGGAATCACCAAGAGACCGTGTAAACGCAGTGCCTGGCATTGGAGCGTCTGGGGCCCAAACCCGAGGTGGGTCCTCAATATCTTCATCTCCCTCTCCTATTGTGCTAGGATCTATCTGTCCCATACTTAATATTCTGGCACCGGCTGCTTTGCATCTAGCAGCTTCATCAGGTCGGTACGGAGTGTGATCTTTTGAAAGCGGTAGAGCCTGAATCTCGTTGTTTTTGCTCATTGTCCCAAGGATCAATCTACTATCTCCTACATTGCAGGCTGTCATACATCCATCATGAATATATAAACTCACACTAGTTGTTCCCGATAAAGAATCATCGATTTCACTTTGATGCAACTGCTTGTTACACTCGACATGTGCATTATGCAGTGCTTTGTGAATGTCATCCGTTGTGACCCAATCATTACCTCCCTTTTTTTCGATGTATTTCTTCAAAAGGGGAGGTAATTTCGTCTTTACAAAGCCACTGCATTTTTCTCCTGTTGGACCATGCCCATCGTACACAGCGAAGTAGGCAGCAGAGTTGTTCCAGTTATGGCCGAAGCAATCTTGATTTGGTTTGTGTGGATGGTCAGGATCCCTTCCTCGCTGACTGAAGCAAGCGTAGCGGATGGAGAGATCACCTACCTTGGCGGTTAAAGTTTTGGCTGCGTGTGGATTGAAATGATAGTGGTTTGATAGTCCCAGTGGTTCAGTTAGATTTTCTTCTCGTTCAACATTCGACTTTTCGACGCCGTTAGATTCTTTTGTTACGTCCTTGGCCACTAGTGTTTGTGAAGGAGTTGAAGATGTGCATCCCATGTTATTGATGGACTAAGTTAGATGTGATTTGGACGATGTACTATGATAGAACTCGTCGTTGGATCGGTGCACGTATCTGCACGTATGTAGATGATTTGCAACTTGCAACTGATCTCGTTCAACTCGAAGATAGTCTATTTCTAACGGCGAGCTGAGGCCTTACTGGTCGACACAGAAGTATGCAGTGGAAATACGGTTGCGGCAGCGTTTGCGGGTACAGGGAAAGGTCTACGAAGTGGATGAATTGATTCTCAACGCTCGTGTCAATGAAATTGAAATTCCTCCTCTCGTGTCTTCTTGACTTGGGGATGCAGAGTTCTTTTTGAGTAGTCAATCACGACTAATTTGAGATATTGGTAATAAAAGAATAACGTTTCGCCCACCCAATCCTCCCCTCACCACTCACCCCTCAATCCTCATCACCCATCACCTTGCGACGGCTCCCGTGCGCTCGCTTCCGGTCGAGAGCAAGATAGGCACCTACGCCCTCTAAAATCGTTCCGCCCACCCATCCTCCCTACCGCCGGGCGGCCCCAATCATCACCCATCACCCCGGCCCCTGCGTCGCTTCCGGTCGTTTCCGGCAGTCGAAACTAATGCACACATTACTACCCAAGCCATAAATCTGTAGAAGAACTCTTTCCTTTCAAGTAGAGTTGTGATCTCGTTGGAAGGAATGATGGGATCTAGAAGCTGATATCAGATGCCAAATGAGGACGATCCACTGATTCATCAAAATAGAGAGCTGCACCAACCTAGCATCATGGTAAACTTCAGGTCTAATTCGTTCAGAGTAGTGTTTGTTTTGACTGCACTGTTGGCTTTCATCAAACATCGAACTCAGATCACGTTGGCTACATCCAACTTTGGATCGCCAAGGATAAGTACTCAACACAGTAACGAATACATCTATCCAGGACACATATTTTATGATACTGATGGTGACCCTATCAATGCACATGGAGGAGGATTTTTGCACTATAACAACACATACTATTGGTATGGGGAAATCAAACAGGGCAAAACATATCTACCAAAAGCAAATGTAGATTGGGGCGGTACCCGTGTAGACTTCGTTGGTATAAGTTGTTACGCATCAATAGATCTATTGAATTGGAGAAAGTGCAATACTTACAATGTCCTTCCGGCTGTCAATCACGACCCATCACATGATTTGCACTGGAGTAAAGTTGGAGAACGACCGAAGGTAGTGTACAATGCCAAAACTGAAAAGTTCGTGATGTGGCTTCATATCGATACAATGGATTATAAACTGGCACGCTGTGGTGTTGCAACAAGTAGTAGTCCAGAAGGGAAATTCACATATCATCCTAGCTTTCAACCAAATGGACAAATGGCTCGTGATCTAACAGTTTTTGTTGACGATGATTTGAAGGCCTATCTTTTCACATCGTCAGAAGACAATGCTGTAATGCATATATCCGAACTTACTGAAGACTATTTAGGAACTAGTGGAGGTTTTGAAAGGATATTCATTGGCGAATACGTAGAGGCTCCAACTTTATTCAAAAGAAATGGCAAATATCACTTTATTGGATCCGGATGTTCTGCATGGAATCCGAATGCTGCCAAGGCCGCTTCAGCTTCCTCGATTTTAGGACCTTGGAAAATCATTGGAAATCCTTGTAAAGGAAAATATGCTAACGCCACTTTTCATTCACAGTCAACATATGTCATTCCGGTGTCAAATGGCACAGACAACATTTACATTTTTGCTGCTGATAGATGGAAGGTAAACAACCTATCAGACTCACGTTATATATGGCTGCCAATTACTTTTGACAAGAAGAATGTTGATAGAATTGAAATAAGGTGGCAAGATTACTGGAGGCCAGGTAATTAATATGGTGTAGTTTGTGTAAAGTTGATCTAATAACTTGAATGACAATTTCAATTAACCAACTTCTTACTGTAGTTGCCAACCGCATTATATGTTAGTTTTGATACCGCAAATATGAAGACGACAGAGAGGTTCGAGGAGCTTCTGACTTGCAAGCTTGGAGCTCTCTCTAGAGAGAGAGGTAAAGAGAAAGGGCTATAAGGGTTGTCAAAATTAGCTTCAGATGCAGAAGCAGAACTCTTCCCCTTTTTGTACCAGTTCCTTTGTGAAGCTAAATCATTCCCTT
>JALLPI010001105.1:0-11988 GCA_036939935.1 Cyclotella atomus
TCTCGGTTTGTTCTGTTCTTTTCTGTTCCTTTTGACTCGGTTCAAGTGATGCTGTCGTTAGTTCAAGTTGACGTGGCGCTTGAAAGTTGCTCTTGGCTAGATCGCAAGTGACTTTGTCTTCCTTCTATTCAATTTGAACTTCGCACCCTTGGACATGACTGGCACCCTTGGAAATGCGTGCTTCTCATCTTCTCTGCATTGACGATTTGCGTACTCTTGCTCCAATTGTTGGTTGACCCATCGCATTCGCTGGCCCTTGGTTCGTTTTGGTTCCGAATCGTTCCATTCCTGAGGTGATTTCTACTGCTATCGCACGATCGCTTTTTGGTGAAGTTCATCATTGGACGTCGATTCAATTCCCTTCTCTTCCCGACATCTTGTGGATCCTTCTTCTTTGACCCGGCCTTTTGCTCATTGGCGACTCAGAATGATTCTCCGTTCTTGGTCTTGGTTCATTGGTTCACGTCTCTCAATTCGATTTCGTTCTCCGTTCGATCGTCGATCGTCGATTGTGCGTTTGCATTCGATTCTCTTCCACTCGTACTTCGATTCCGTCCATCTTCAGTGCAATATTGTTGGGCCTTGCTTGTGCTTCTCGCATGGAGCAAAGGAAAAAGACCTGCTAACCACCTGTGGACAGTGCAAGAGGTAAAAGTCTTGGTAACCAGGTGGTTAGCAGATTAACGAGGCTAAGCACCAAGCTGAGACTTTTCTAAATCTAAAAACAATGAAAACATGGAAAACCCAACTGCCATAGCATGAAGTAGGCTGTACTGGCCTAGCAAGACTGGCTAGGTCTAACACTAACAATCGTTGTTTCACGTGGATTGTGGCGGGACGCGTGCCTTCCTTTTTTATGCATAGAAAAGGAAGGCAAAGGAAGGCAGAAGGGAAAGGAAGTCGTGGCCCACAAAGAGTTAAGCTGTCATGAATCTATTTAGAACAAATAGATCTAGATTTGCTTGGTTCTTCAAGGTTCTTGTATTGTTAATTACATGGTTGAATTTATTGCCAGGCAGTTTTATTGCTTTACAAGGTTTCAGCAATACCATTATTTTCATTTAGACCCGAGAGTGGGACATTGGGCAGCTGTACATCTCCACTACTAGCTCACAACACATGTGATATGTGTAGGTGAGGTGTAGCCTCCATCAGATAGGAATCTAACATCTCCATCTTTTCATGTAGAAATATCATTAAGAGATGCACATGGAATATGACATGTTATTTTATTCCTATGCGATTAATATTATGAGTTACACCTGCCGTGTCATAAATATTTTGGTTCTTTAGCCTTGTGCATAACAGCGTGTTCTATTTGAAGTGATGCAACTGAGCTAGTAGCTAAGTAATTTTTGTTAGTATATTTATCCATGTTTATGTCAGGTCTAAACAAACACACCCAGAATGCTATGTGGCAACATATACTACTTATTGAAGTCGAAGTAGCCTGGCAATATTGCTACCATAGTTCACAGGATAAGTCACTCCTCAAAATCTCTGGAGCGGCAAAATAATTTGTTAATGTGTGACCTCTAGTGTCTCTGAGCGAGTATTAATTTGTTACGCCCAAGAGAAAATCATTGGCCCTACTCGGCTATGCAATCACTGGGGCTTATGTAAGGCTTTCATATGTGTTAACTTCATCTCTCAGAGCCGAGCTTAATGTATTAGGTGGGAAGCCTCAAGGGCCCGAGCGGGCTAATTTGTGAGCGACCTATCATGTGAACTACGGTAATTGACTTGGCCTCAGCTCCTATGCATTGCCAAGTCACTCTGCATCCAGGACCTTGCTAGCGGGTCAACAGCAGAGGGGGCACTGAATTGGCTGCTGCTACTGCTGCTACTGCTGCTACAGCTAGTTGCCATGGCATTGTATTATCCAAGCTGGATTTTCATTTGAAATTGAGATTGGATAATTTCCGGGAATCATAAAAACAGGGAATCTTTAATTCCGAGAAATTACTGGCCAAAGATCAAGATCCACCACACACGACCAGATGGCCATTTTGATGAGCCCTCATCCATTGGGTAGGTTTATCTAGAGAAGATGGAAACAGATCGTGCTATTACTGCCATAGCCGAGCTCATTCAATCGTCCAAAGCAATAATATGATCAGGCTGAACAATGATGGCAATGGTCACTTTCGTCCATGCGAAGTCTCGACATCAAAATGGCAACGTCATCACACAGGAAGACCGCAGCCGTGTTTAGCTGTACGATATTCTCTACTAACCATCTGGGCGACATTTTTATTGACCACACAACTAATGGCAACGCATGCAGAAGATGTGGATTGGGACTTGAATGGAGAAAACAACCCTGACAATAAGTATTGTGGCTTGAGCTACGAAGAAGCACATGATTTCTGTCATTTACCACCGAAGCAGTCTCTTCCCTGTCCCAATGGCGAGGAGGAATGCCCTTATGGGATGCCGTGCTGGGAAATCACCGAAGAATGCACTCAGCCGCCTACATTGGCGCCTACAGATCGTCCAACTAGATCACCTGTTACTGCAATAAGCGACGATCCGACAGACCATTTCTTTTGTGGTCTGGGCTTTGATCAATTGTATGATTGGTGAGTAGATTGTTTTTCGTGAAGCGTTTCAATCCAATTTCTTCCTGTTAATCAACCCACTCGATTAGCGCCGTGCATTGTCCAGGGGGAACAGTAGAAGGTAGGTCAAGAGTCAAATACGCACACACATTATTTGCATGAAATACTTTCTAACCAATCTTTCGATGCAAAGAGTGCCCCGATGGTCAGATTGTAAGTAAGCAAATATTCTAACTTACATTCAACAGCACCAAACTAAAAGAGTATTCATCATAATACTTGACAGTGTTATTTTGACACGTAAGTCTCATGCTTCACACATTTCATTTTTACGTTGCTTTCGCATTCTTATTATTGCTACTTGTTGTGATGTTGTTGGGCATGCAGTCCTTGTGATGCAAGACTCATATTAGACACTCCAGCACCAATTTCTGCGCCAGTAGCTCCACCAGAAACTCAGGAATTAGATACCGAGGATACTGGCAGTGCAGGAAATGAAACAGTTGCAGCCGAGGATCAAGATACTAGCATTGCTGGAAATGAAACAACCGCTGCTGATGAAGATGCTGATTCTGCTGGCAATAATACCGATGTTGATGCAACAACCGCCGCCGAAGGCGAAATTGACAATGGTTTATCTGGTAACAGCAACTTTTGCGGTGCAACAATCACTGACGCAATGGCTAACTGCACACGAGAGTTGCATTGTCCTGTAAGTTCCATGCGTTATCTTCTTGCTATTTGTAATATCGTGACATCTCAAGACTCCTTTCGCAACCAGTCTGGTCTGAGTATTGATTGCCCGAAAGGATTGGAATGCTTTAGCTTTTTGCAAGGCTGCGACATAAACGATATGCCAACTCCTGCACCAACAATATCTTTGCACCCCACAACTACCGCCCCGACATCATCATCACCCACCATTACACCTGCACCCACCGCTGGTCCAATAGGAAAAGATGACATGAGATACTTCTTCTTTTGTGGCACCGACTGGTAAGTTTGAAGTAAAAGTATTCTTGTTAATCAGCCCATTTGCCACATTCAATCACCGTCATTGTCTCACCAAAAGGGGTGATGCATCATCTCGATGCTACATGCAATGTGTTTCTGGATTTCACTCCGACTGGTAAGGTCTATCACCGTTTGAGACTTATTTTCGGTTCATCTTTGGGACTTAGAATCGTCGTCATTGTCACATTCACACTTAGTCCGCCAGGAGAGCAATGTTTTGCGCAAGCCAACTGCCAAAAAGGAGTTATAAAAGGGCCTCCAACGACACCTGCACCGATAAGCGGAACATTTGCACCTACTCTCACTCAGCTACCTTCAGTTCAACCCACAGCTTCGCTTGCACCATCCGTATACACATCAAAGAGCCCCGAGGTTTTCCCCACTTTGACCCCAACGACAGAGTATCCTACATTAAAACCAACACTTGGAACTTGCCAAGGCGATCCCGTACGTTCAAAAATGGTCAATGCAGTATCTTTTGCTTGCTTTGGAATGTGATCTCATTTTATGTTCCAACATGGCCATTTTCGATGATAATTTTGATAGTGTCCTCAAGAAGGTTTCTGCCGGTCTGTATGTGAGTATCAGAGACTCAACAACCAATTTATTCGTTGACCATTTGCTCAAATCCATTACTGACTTCTCTCAAGTGGGCAATTGTGGACCGGGTGAGCATTATTGCAACGATAAATCAACATGGGAGGCGAGCTGTGAGAACCGAACAGATGCACCAACAACTGGAACACCCACAATATCTCCTGCACCAAGCATGAATAGCACCGTTCCTTTAACTATAGAAGCAGGTGTTGGGAATGAAACGTTCGTTGGGAATGAAACGTTCGTTGGGAATGAAACGTTCGTTGGGAATATAACCACTGACGGTAATACTAGTTCAACGCCAACAATAACGCCATCGCCCAAGTCTTCATCATCGACGAACTCAACAGGTTCGCCTTCATCTACCGGAAGCATTCTGTCAACAACATCTTCCCCAAGTTCAAAACCAACAGAGCCTTTTGACCTTGACGAGGAATGGTGAGTACTAGCTGTTTGTAACAATCACTTTTGGACACCAAGGTCTGAAGGCTCACTAAGATACATTTTACTCTTTTAAGCTTTGCGAACCCCGATGGGCCTCTATGTAGCTTTTTCTGTGGACTTGATTGGAATCAAGCCATCACTGAATGTCCCCAGCGATGTCCTAGCGGAGATTCGAGTGAATGTCCAGGAGATTGGAGCTGCTACGCCTTCACCCCAGTAAGTAGTGTTTTGGCAACGCAGTTTTTGTCATGAATACACGCATTCACCACATCATTGCACAGTGTCTTGGTCCAGGAGTAAATACTCCTCCAACTCTCAAGCCAACATGGGAACCAACAATGCATCCAATGTCATTGTCACCTACGACAACACTCCATTACTGGAATGAACAGAATAAACATGACTCCGACGGGCAGAACTCTACCATCAACAGCGAACCCGAATCCGATTCCGGATCTACACCACTTTGGACAGCCGCTCCTAACCTCAGACCTACTTATAGCCCTACTGAAGATCAATGCAGAGCTCCTCCTTGCGATGATACAAGCGAATGCCGTTCAGGATTAGGTTTCTGTGGAACAGGTATTGTCTACTGTAACTCAATGTCATCGTGGAAACCAGAGTGCATTGGCGGTGCAAGTCAGTTAGAATCTGGTCCTAGGATTACCCCTCAACCTACATTTGCGAACAAAGGGGGCCCGCCATCAATATCCCCAACAACCAAGTGGCAAGGATGGGTTCAGTCAAACTACGCAGCCGACACACCTGCGCCGGCAGCCACAGAATTAGATGGAAATGCAACGGAAGCTGCGAGTAACAATACAGCAGAATCGCTGGGATTACAAGAGACATCTCAGCCATCGAAGGAACCAGTCGACCCTTTTTCATGGAGTGGGGGAACATTTGACGGTGAGACCTATTCCGCTTATGATAGCGATTCACCGTGGTGGAGTCAAGGAGCTTCTGCGTCCAGCGCATTTCAGGCAAATATCTGCTCATTCCTACAAATTTTGTCTACAATGTTTTCGTCATGGTACTACACTAGGATTACCTAGATGGATCAGCTTAGACTAACGTACACGAGTTGTTAAATCCTTTGACATCTAGCTTTAGTTATTATAATAATAGGAAAATATATGTATGCAACATGTTCATGTAGTGTTTTAAGTATGACAACGCCCACCAATTCTAAAGTCAACAGCTATATCCTCACTCTCAGGACTTGGAAACATATGCATTAGGTCCAAACTCATTTGCTATGAACTTCTTGAAGGCCGCCGAATACCATCTGTTCTTAATATGGTTTTCACTTCTTGTGCTGTTGAACACTTTCACACTGATTTCCACCCAACGCTTACCCAATTTATTATGTCCCTCCCACAAACGCAGGTCATCATCACGCGAAAACGGGAGATGATTGATGGCAGGGTTCAAGTAATTTACCCATCGATCACGAATCTGCTTCCCGCTTCTACCTGGAAGTTGGGGTGCCAAATCAGCCCATTGAGTGAAGGCAGGCTCTGGAGACTGAGCAATGACTCGAAGTACAATTGCATCTTCTTCTTCGCGCCATTGCCCTTTACGAGCTCCAGGCTTGAGGTACCTTGTCCATCTATCATGGCATTCTCGTGCAGTTCGACCACGTCCATGCTCACGCGCAATCACCTCCCAATCCACTGGACTCTTGTGACTTGTCATGCATTCTGTAAGTAGAACGTCTTCGTCTGCTGGCCAGCCAATGCCAGGCGCCTGCTCGCGAGTTAGAGGCCCTAACAATGACGTGCCCTGGAGCGGCGGCTGTCCAGGAGGAGGTCGATGCCCACCAATAGCAACCGGGTGAACTCGAGGAGGAGGGTAGACGGGGTAAGAACCACGTGGCGGAGGAAGTGGCGGAGGTGCATTCGCAGCATTGGTGGGCTGAGAGCGATATTGGGAAGAGGAATCCTGTTTCTTTTTGCCGCCCGAATCAGCATCAGAAGACGACAAAATATACACTTCTCTGGGAGGCGCGTTGGAATTAGCCCCTTGTCTTTTTGGATTAGTGAATTGTGGTGGCGGAGGAGGCAAGAATGCCCTTGGCGCAGATTCATTTCCAGTTGCATGGGGAGGGAGATGGCTCTTCATCATGTGATGCGATGCAGGAGAATGATAAGGATATCCATGCGGAGACATCATGTGCTGTTGACCATATGCCATATGCATGGATGGCACAGGCGGTGGCGGTGCGGACGCGCCAGCTTGCAGGCGAGTGCTTGGGGAAGGGATCGCATTGGAAGGGCTTTGCGGGTATCGAGCACTGGGGCGAATCGGACCTGGGTGCCACGGATGACCAGCTACAGCGCGAGACTCTCTACTATCTCGTGGATATCTGTTACTTTCTCTGCTGCTTTTGAACCGCTTACCATCGGGGACCCAACTTTCCATCATGTCGCTGCTACGATTCCTTGGACTCGGTGCGCTGCCAACGTTTGGCAACGGTGGTGGACTGCTACTGGTTAGCGGCTCTTCACTTCGACGATACGGATGCGGGCGATGTCTCCTACTGCTACTTCTTGTTCCACCGCGCTTGCCACCAGTGCTTCTCAAGTGATGACGAGGGCGCTCATAATAATATTCTTCTGATTTACTCTGTCCGAAGCTCATGTCTCGAGAGTAACGATCATACCCCTCTCTAGACCTGTGTGCTGAACGACGAGACCGATGGCGCTCATCTCTAGACTCACGCTTGCGAAGAGGAAGGCTCGATGCCATTGGAGCAGACTGGGTGGATGGCGGAGTTGGAGGAACTAAGCCCATTCCATCAAAGTCATGTGGCAGGAAAGGATTTCTTTTGCTTGGAGTCCCAGGCCCATCAAGTGATTCAGTCACTGCACTGGTGAGATCGATTGACTTTTTGAGATCTTCATTACTACCATCCAATGCATGTTCCATGGTCAACTCATTTACTCTATTGCCACCTCCATCAGGATAAGGCAACACCAAGTTTTCTTCGCCATCGTTACTAAACGACAAGCTCAAGGTGCCTTGACCCAAATTGAAACCAAACGAATCTTGATTCAGAATCTCCCAGGCTTGGTCTTGGCTCATGGATATGTTCGTAAAAGGCTCTCCTCCGAGGTCATCTACGTTATTAGATGGAACGGCAGCGACACCAGTAAAACTCATGTTACCAAACGAACTTGTGCCCAGATTTGGAAAGTTGAACGGCTGGTTCACATCAAATGCGCCGGCAGACCCAGGCACCAATCCATCGCTTGGCCCCTGGCGCTCATCACTTGATGATCTATAATGGTCAGCAGCACGTCTCTTCTTCGTCTGCACGGACGAAGCACGAGGATCGATATCTGCATCGTCTCGTTCACAACTGGGAGAGCATCGTTCATCACCCGAACCCTCACGTTGCTCTGCGCTGTCTTCTCTCTCTTCTAAACCCGCATCAATCTCAGCCGAACTTGGCTTGACTGCGCCCTTCATCTTTGAGATCTTTGTGGACTTTGCGCTCGAGCTTCCTTTAACTTTACGTGCAGTCACCATGGTTTACTGTTTACTTGGTCGTGGTCAATGCATCAACTAAAAGTACGAGGCTATGCAAGTAGGTCCAATCCCATCTTTCGTCTAATATTCAGCCTTTTGGTTCACTCCCCTCGTCTTGGAGAACGCCAAAAATTGACATGCATCACCATGAGGAGGACGGCTTGCTGCTTGTTACACGCTTGTGTGGCCAAAGCAAGATTGGCATCAAGTTGGCTTGGCGAAAAAAGATTGATTGCACAAGATTTTAAAGGATACTTCCAATCTCGTCTTTATACATTACCGTATATTTTTGCATTGGAAGCAGTTCGCTCACAGAGAAGATGCTGTTCGTGACTGCTTCACGCGAGAGATAAAGATCCAATCACGAATGTTCATTCTCGCGCCACTTCGGCAATCCATCCACGAGAGATAGAGTGTAGATGAGCCCCTTTCCTCCTCTCACTCTTGCTTCATGATCCTCATCAACCTCGGGCGACAACCACTTCTATCTTTCAATCAACCTGCATATAACTTTATTTGCTTGAAAGTGCCGCACAAGATAGGTGCGTCTGTGATTTGCTGTGTTTGGTTAAGGCCCAATGTCTCATTGTAATCGATTGTGATGGGTGATGGTGCACGCTGTGCAATTTGAGATGATTATACACATGCATGGAGAAGTTATCATCGATATCATATCAACTCGTGTAAATGATTTCCCACGTACATAAATGTGTCTCATCCCACTGGATGCTGCCTCTTTGCTTACAGACATAGCAATCGAAAATCGAAAGATTATAGATCCCACACTTCATTCTACACACCAGCAGCGATGATCAATAGAGCAATTTTCCTTGTATCATGCCTCATGGCAGTACAAATGTCTTTATCACAAAACAGCATTGAAAATCCTAGTGTCACGCAATGTCTAGCTGCACCTTGCGACTATGTTGGAGAATGCCGCTCAGATTCAAATGCATGCGGCGAGGGCTCAAGTTATTGCAATGATCTGAGTATCTGGGTGCCTGCGTGTGGCGGAGGTGGAACATTGGAGAAAGAACCGGCGTTAACTGAAACTGCAAGTACAGCTCAAGCTTCGGTTCAGGATGATATCGATTCACAAACCGACATTGATTTGACTGATACAAACACCATAGATAATCCATCTCCAACACCGACAACTGCATGGGAAGCGTGGACAAACAATAAAAACAATGGACAGAGCGGAAATAATCAAGGAGTGATTGGATATACAACTGGTAAACAAGGTGAAGAAGACTGGGCGCCTTCCGAAGAACCCGGGTGGTTCGATAAACAAGGATGGGAGTCAGGTAATAGGACTAAGGGCGAGGATGAGAGCATTTTCAGCAAATACAATCCATTCAGCCGTAATGAAGAAGACAATCCTGCCATTTCAATAGTTGCCATGTGGAGTTTAACAGCAGCCTTCATGCTGATATCAGTTTTTGAAGTGCTGTAAATGTTGGGGCAGAGGAGTGTGTACTAAATGAATGTTAAAGTAATTGTGAGCGACAACGGAAAGTACTATTGCTACCGAAAGATCAAGTTGACCATTGTACATATCAGTGCATGCATTATGGTTACAATGTGGTAATGGCGTTGTTATTTGCAATATTTTCTAGCAGAAAAGCTACACTTCGAGCCTCATTTGACTATTGAATCATGAATAAATACTTATCTAGTTTGTTGAGTGATGTGGATTCAAATGAATATGACTGTGATTGAAGTGAAAAAAGGTGCATTTGCAGCCTAGATCGTCAGCATTTGGAGCTCTCAGCTCCAACCGAAGAACTGCTGTTGATACAATGCCATTGGGTGACCGCCATCCATAGGTCGCACTGTGCCATCTTCACCTCGACCAACAGGCTGAAGCTGCACAAAAGTGCCACCATTTAATTGGCCAACATTAGATCGAAAAGACGAATAGTGCTGGTCCACGATACTTTTGAGACCTGTATCAGAAGATCTAACAACAGCCTTGATATCCTCGAGCAAATTCGAGCTTCCATCATACAGTCTCCCAATAGACTCGGTACATCTCACCCCACGTAGATGCTTTAATACAATGAATTTCATCAGCAACGTCCTGAGAGTAAAGAACTCCTTCTTTGCCCACATATCAGTAAGGCGCAATGCAATGTAGTTTTCACTAATGCTATTGATTAGAAAGATCCTTGACTTTGCCAGAGAACTGTCACCGTCGAAGAGAAGAATCATAGTCGTTGCGGCCGATCTGATAACTATATCCATGCCTTGTGAATATTCTTGGCGGATGGATTCTGAATATTCCCTACGGACAAAATCAATGTGATTAGTGTTGTTGACTACCTCATCGAAGGCTTCTTGGATTGTTGACGGAGACATGATATTAACGCTAATTGTTCTTGCTGCGGTTTGCTGTTTGGTGCCTCGTGCTCGCCTATCGTATTGGCTCCAGCTTTTCTTTCATTCTCTAATATCAGTTCGGCTTTAGCTTGTTCGCTTTTGGGGAGGAGTGAGTTTGATCTAGTTTGATGATCTTGCTCGAAACTCGAAACTCTCGATGTGGGAAATAATGGCGCGGAGAAAAGTATCCGAACTTCGTACAGGCAAATAAAGTACCATACTCAGGCTCAAGCCAACAACAACTCTTCCCAACAAACAACTCTTAGCTTACAAGAACAATGTACTCTTAGTGTTGATCTTTGCCTACTCGTAAGAACTAATGGGATGCATCACGTGCTTATCCAATGCTGTCTCAATCTTACTTACAAACCTTGAAAGTCGTCGCAGTGCACGAGTTGTAGACGGTGTAGGAATTCCAATAGAACTCTTGAGTAGGCTGTACAACTTCTCCCAGAGCACAACGAAAAGCCTACCATTTGCTGCATTTGCTAAGCTGCTACTTAATACTGTTTGACTTGCCTCAACTGCCAGTGCCTTCGTCGTGTCTCTTGCTGTGAGAAGGTATACACCATCAAGCTGACCAAGTGTTGCACCGAGAGCGAATCCATAGATCACATCACCGACATTGGTCGCTACTCCCGACCTGTATAGTCTGTAATGAAGATTGGTCACACAAGATGCTGGGCAGAGATTCGACACAGTGTTTGGTAACCAGCTGAGCTTCTTGGTTACATCATAATGTTCAGCAAGAGCCTTGAGAACTTTGGGGTTCGGCGTGTGGAAAGCTACATGCTTGGCTGGTCCAAAGTGAAACCACGACCTTCCTCAAGAACTTTGCTCCGTGGATCAACTGCGCCTTTAATCTTTTTAGGACCATCAACATTCAAATAATACAGAGGTCTCACCCTTGGCTGTTCTCCGTCTTTTAATGCGGTAGTCACCTCATCTCGTTTGGAGACCCATTACTCGTTGTCAGTTCTGTACTCAATAGCATTGAGGTCGTAGACTTGAGCTGGAACTTCATTCTTGGTATCAGTACTGACAATGACACTCGATGCGCCATCGCCAAAGATGACCAGGTTAGCCCAATGCATCATGATGTTGTCGTGAGCGTGGAGTTCAAGGTACTCTCTACTCTCTGTCTGCATCAGGAGTTCCAACATTGCTTATAACAATGGCGATATTGTTGATATCAGGGCTGCAAAGGAGTTGCTTTGCTAGCTTTAGTTCAAGCAAGAAACCTGGGCATCCAAGTGGATGATGCTGCAGCTGTACATCATCTCGAAGATCCGGGTACTTTCGCTTCCATGCCCTCATATTGTCCCAGAAGTAAATACCTGACACTGTTGGGCTAACCCTGAGAATGAGGTCAATATCCTTAGACTTCAACTTTGATTTCTCTAGCGCCCCGTCAAACGCAAGGAAGGCGAGTTCGTTCTCGGTGAGGGATACGGCA
>JALLPI010001106.1:0-13688 GCA_036939935.1 Cyclotella atomus
TTGCTTCTACTGTGATGTCTGAAAGGTAAAAACACCTTTTGACGCGAAATACATACTCTATTTAACTGTGTGAGGAAGAGCAATGGAATGCAAAACGGTGTTGCCGACGTCCGGTCAATGTTATCACACCGTGTAGTTAATTGGATAAATATTATACTTATTTGCATTGATCTGCAATAAGCTTCTTCCGAGCCATCACCCACCCTTTTAAAGCACACCGCGTAGTTAATTGGATAAATATTCTACTTATTTGCATTGATCTACAATAAGCTTCTTCCGAGCCATCACCCACCCTTTTAAAGAATGCAAAGTAGACGGGTAAGATATGTTACAACTAGATGATTCATGATGTTATAGGTAATTATCTAGTGTAAACACAACTTCTGCGACAAACTGACGCACAAACACTCACGCGCCACCACAAATCGAGCTGGTCCTGAGCGAGACGTGGTTTGAGACGTGGATGAAGAGTTCAGCGCTGACGTGATGATGGACTGAATCAGATGGAAAACAATGTTATTCCTGTTGTTCATAATGTTCATTTTGCAATCATTTGTGCACCCATCACATCAGTTTAGCAGAACCGAACTCTCTTTGCCAAACCCAACCATGAAACCCATCATCACACATCCTGAATGCGATAGCATCTCTACCTGCAGCACCTCTACCAGCAGTTACTACGAGCAAGTTATTGAACCGCACGTTGGTTATAAGAAGGTCCTTGTTACTGGAGGTGCAGGTTTCATCGGATCTCACGTTGCCGAATGCCTCCTCAAACGTGGCGATGATGTTGTGATCGTGGATGAGATGAATGACTACTACGATGTACGAATTAAGGAGTCCAATCTGGCAATGCTAATGGAGAAGTACGGCGAAGATAGAATCAAAATATACCGCGGTAACATTTGTGATGAGTCTTTCATGCTTGACTTGTTTGAACAGACAAGACCTGGGTGGATCTGTCACATGGCTGCTCGTGCTGGAGTCAGGCCTTCGATTCAGGATCCTTACATCTACATCCAGTCCAATATCGTCGCCACGACCCTGTTGATGGAAATGGCTCACAAGTTCGGAGTTCAGAACTTTGTCTTCGCGTCCTCGAGCAGTGTTTACGGTGGTTCTAAAAGCACTTTCTTTTCGGAGGAAGAGAATGTAGACAACCCGGTCTCTCCTTATGCTGCCACCAAAAAGGCATGTGAGCTGTTGGCGTACACATATCATCACCTTTACAGGTTGAATGTTACTGGACTTCGTTTCTTCACCGTCTATGGACCAAGGGGTCGACCTGACATGGCACCTTTCAAGTTCATTGATCGCATCAGTAGAGGAATTCAAATCGAAAAGTTTGGTGATGGCTCGTCCTCGCGTGACTACACATACATCTCTGACATTGTGGATGGGATCATACGTGCAATTGACAGGCCTTATCCCTATCAAATCTTCAATCTTGGTAAAGGAAATGGTACTAGCTTAAATGAGTTCATTTCTATTGTTGAAAAGCACACTGGGAAAGAAGCTATGATAAAACAGCTCCCAGACCAAGCTGGTGATGTTCCATATACCTGTGCTGATGTCACCAAAGCTTCAGTACTACTCGGTTACAATGCAAGTGTATCATTTGATGATGGCATCAGGGAGACGGTGGAGTGGTACCGAAGCGCAAGAGATGACAAGGCGAGGCAGCTTGAAATCTCACCTGAGACACAGGCTAATGGATTCGGGAGGTCACCTTCGTTTGTCGAGATGCCAAGTCACAAGTCGTCGTCGGTAAGGACTAAATACATGTAACTTCTTAAATGATGACACGCATAAGTAACTAATAGCAAGTTGTAGTTTCTCAATTTTTAGATGCTGCAAGTGCCCGATGTCTTACTTTGGGTGTAAAGTGGATAGGAGAGTTGATACAAGTTTGTTCGAAAGCGCTCAAGTGAAAGAAATACTTAGTATTGTTACACTTACCATACACATGAACTGCTGAAATCTTTCAATCATGCATCATGATGTTTTCAATCTCAGTGTCTAAGCTAGCGACTACATAGTGCAGACATTCCCTTAGAATAAACATCATCACAAGATGAAGTTTTGCCTCATTGATGAAGCTGACAAAGATGACTCCCTTGGGGCTGTCGAGGAGCTTGATGTAAGGGACGTGACTTCGCATGTTGGAACTCATGTCAAGGCATTAGATAAAGCAGATTCTCACTCCATCGGCTTGCTTAGTGAGAAGTTGAGTTGCACGCCTAGCAAGAACCGTGACGATGATAGCATTGCAGAAATAGTTGAGGAGTTAGACTTAGGTTTTGATGATCTTATTGGTCTGAACAATGATGCAGGAGATGGTGAAGGTGCAATCACCCCTATCACTTCCAACAAGACACTTGGTCATGAAACAGAAGGGAGTGAACGTGAAGACGTTCCTCGCGATAAATTCTCTATCAAGACAAATCAAGAGATCCCACCTCGGCATAAAGACAAGATGGCTTCGCTTCCTCAACATCTTCAGTCTTTGTTGATCAATTTGTCTCAGGCCCGTGCCCACCGCCGTGTTCTGAATTCTCCAGATAAATGATGTAGTTCTTTCTGTTAAATGCATAAGCAGTCTGAATGGGAGCAGCATGTAGCATATGATATCTCTTTACTCTCTAAAGAACCTCAGGTGTATTCTTGTTCAGCTGCGACAGACTGCTTCAAATCGAATATGACCAGCAAGCCAAAGTGATCACTGAGATAATCTCCTTTCACACTGCCGATACCATCCCTCCTCACTGGTAGGTTTCCGATCAGGTCAAACTGTGTCACCTCCAGCGCATCTCCTCGTGCGTAACAGCGATCAAAACGAGCTTTGAAATTGAACCCGCCATCATGAAACCGACTTGTCAGACATATAAACGGAACATCTAGATGATCAGAATAGCTCGAAACAACTGAACATCAAGATGACATCGTTGAATTACTCACTTTACAAATGAATCCCAAGTGAACTTGGAGGAAGGATCAGATCCACATCCCTTCCAAGCATCGACCAAACCTCCACAGAGATTTTCTGCGTACTGGTCTTCTGCCGCTCGCATATTGAAATCACCGAGAAAGATGCAGTTGTTGCATTCATGCGTCAGTGAAGAAGTCAGACTGTTGAATTGGTGCGCTCGTTCGGGAAATCCATCTTTGAATGGGGCAAAATGGCTCGATGATAAAGCCACCTTTATTTTGCTAGGCAAAGTAATTGATGTGGCAACTGATGGAAGACGCCGTTCTAATTCGATAGCTTCACAGCTCAAAATCAAATCATTATGCAAAAGTAAATCAACATAGCCGCAATGTGACTGCTGTACACCTATTGAAACATAATCTTCAAACATATCCGATCCCAATGATGGATGAGTGCTCTCTTGCAATGCAATCACATCTGGTCTTTGTTTTAGGCACTCTTCGCGTATGAGGCGTATACACTCACGCGTGCTTCGATCTGATGCAGCGGATGGCTGTGCCATGGCGATGTTCCAGGATAGAAGTGTTAACGGCGATGAAAAGCATGGGTGGGCGATTCGGTTGGACATCGTCGATGAGTACCGTACGTTTGGGGGGAATTGACCACCCCCAAATTGGGGGAGCTTAGTTCTCAGCAACCACTGGTGAGATTTTCATTCTGATTGTTGCGTGGAGTCCTCCAGTGTCTGAACCGCTCCACGCAACTTTCGGAATGAAAATCGCTCGCACTGGTAGTTGCCGAGAACTAGATAAGCTCCCCCAATTTTTGCATGGGCTTCGGATTGAGAAAATTGAAAAAATAATTACTAACTTTGACTAGTAAGACCCCAAATCTTCCAACCTCCATATCTCAGCCAATATTGACACCCAGAACAAACCCCCAAGTGCAAATCACCCTTATTTTGGCTGATCTTTGAAATGGAGTCATTGGATTGACGAAAAATTTCGGTCGCCTTGGACCCCATGGTCATTGAGGTTTGGCCAGCAGTACAAAATAATTGGACAGGTATCTAATATATGGATCATCAATGCCAGCTTTGGGGAAGGCTACCATACCTATGATGCATTTAGCATTTCCCAAAACTTATCCTCTCCAACTCCAAACTCACAGAGCTCCTCAGAAACAACAACAATGGACGTCGATCTCCTCCCCTCCTACACAATCTCCACCCAGCTTCTCTCAGACGGCGAGCCGGTCAGGTGCCTCACCACTTCAGGAGATACAGTGTTAGCCGGCTCGCAGGGCGGAATCATCACGCAGTTTACTCTTACCAACGGGCCTGCCGCAGTTGATATTCAACCAGGAGGCAGCGTGAGGCATCCTCATCAAATCGCCGCCATCTTATTTTCTAGGCCGGGAGCCGGAGAACAAGGCGTCTACGTAACGGGGTGTAAGGATGGAATCATTCGTGTGTTTGACTCAACCACTCATACATTGAAGTTAACGCTGGAGGGCCATGCAAATGCAGTAACGAGTCTTTCTTGGATTCCCGAAAGCAATAATGGGGATGTACTCATTTCAGGAAGTTGGGATGGCACCGCGAAATTATGGGATCTTTCTCCTACAGCTGTTGATAGATGTCTGGATACGCTTGAAGGCCATGAAAATACTGTCTCGGTGGCCGGCATGGAGAGTGGTTTGGTAACTGTTTCAGCCGGTATTGCTGAAGGCTCCACTATCAGAAGGCATACTGTAAGAATCTGGAGCTATGATAGCAACAAACGCAGAGCTAATTTGAAAAAGTCTATTGTCGAAGATCACAGCGGTCCCATCCGAGATGTGTGCTATGATCCCAGCTCAGGACAGATTTACACCTGTTCCAACGATGGGACTGTTAAGATTCGTTCTGCGGATGGAGTAGCTCATACAACCCTGGCTTATCCGGGAGATGCTCCCATGCTTCTTTCTGTTTGCTTTTCTTGCCATTATGTGATTGCAGGTGGAGAAGATGGAAATGTAGTCATCTGGGATATGTCGGGTCAGAATGAAGTTCAGATTATTGCTCACCCAGGATGTGTTTGGGATGTAATTCCATTGGCCAATGGAGATTTTGGTACTGCTTGTCACGATGGACACGTCCGTATATTTACACGAAATCATGAACGAGTGGCAGATGCTGAAGTGAACAAATCTTTTGAGGAGTCAGTGACTGCAGCCAAAGCATCCAGATCTTCGGGCCCATCTCCCGAAGAGATTGCCGAGCTACCTAAATGGGAAATGAATTCATTGACCCAAGGAAGGTCTGAGGGACAAGTTGGGGTATTCAATAAAAATGGTAAGGCCGTTGCTGCTCAATGGAGTGCTGCCAGTAGGACGTGGATTGAAGTTGGGGAGGTCACTGGTCAAAATCCCAATGCTGGCACCATTAATGGCGAAGCCTATGATCACGTGTTTCCTATTGAGATTGATACTGCCGATGGAGGAGTAGCCAAGTTGCAGATTGGATATAACAATGGAGAAAATCCATTTGTCACGGCACAAGCCTTTATTGACGAGCATCGTTTGGATCAGGGTTATTTAGCTCAAATCGCTGATTACATCAGACAGCGGGCAGGAGAGACGGGCCCTACTCTTGGTGGTGCCTCAGCGGGAACATCAAATGGTGGACATTCGGCTCCTGCTCCGATGGATATCACGCCAACCTATGAACATTTGCCAATGAAGGGTTACAATTTTTTCGACGCGGGCGTGGACAAGAAGAGTCTGGGAAAAGTTGTACAAAAGATTCTCGAATTCAATGAACAGTCGTCCAATCCTCTTTCCTCTGCTGATCAAGAATCATTGAACACACTTTGTGATACATTATCAATCACCAATCGGTATCATTCTACAACCATATCGAATTTGGAACTGGTTCCACTCCGTACAATGATTTTAGAGTGGGGCGCATCGCATTCCTTCCCAGCATTGGATTTGGCAAGGATGACTGTTCTCCATCCGGATGCTGCCAAGCCGGACAGAAATGGGTATTGGAAAGAGGTGTTGGGTGCAGCTCTTACCACTTGCTTAGGATTGGGTGATTCTGCGGTCAAGGAGGTGGCAGTTCCAATGTTGACACTGCGTCTGGTTAGCAATTGCTACAGGGGCGGAAGTGGTGCTGCTAATGCTGCCGGGAGTCTCTTAGAAAGGTATGTTACGGTTCACATAGGCTCTTTGCTATTTTCATCGTCGATCATGCTCATAAATTGTAATCTTATCACAGGATACTGGACTGCATTGCAATCTGTGCAGCTTCAGGAAACAAAAATGTTAGACTGGCTGTCGCCACTGCCCTCCTCAACTCCAGTTCCTACATGTATTCTTCGGCATCAACAGCCACAACTTTAGCAGTTCGCATCCTAGATTTGGTAGGGACTATTGCTGGCAGTGGCATTTACGAAGCAGAAGCTATTTCACGTGTTCTCCTTGCGTTAGGAACAGTTTTGTTGATACCTGGCGTATGTGGAGACGAGGCTAAGCGTACAGCAAGAGAAAGAGGCATGTTGTCCATGTTGGAGAGAGTTGCAACTGGCAACGATGCGTCTGTTAACGCAGCGAAAGAGATTCGGTCTATTCTGTCATAAGCATTCTTTACACCAGTAATATCTAATGATGTTGATCGTATTCATATCAACAACTTGTACAGTACTGCTTTTAAATAGAACACACAATTGTCATCTGAATCTCCAGGAGATCAAACCGTTCTTCTTCAAGTCAAACTTCCCATAAATAAATAGCTCGAAACCTCCTTCATCACTTAAAATAATATATAACCCAGAGCATATTCACCATCTCCGACAAAAGAAACTCCCCCCACACTGCACGATCCTAAAAAACAACATCAAATCAATAAAGCCCAAAAGTCCAATAATCCCATACAACCGCCGTTTCTTCAACCAAGCCTTTTGTTGTAATTCTTTCAATTCTCTCTGAGCCAAAGCCACATTTGTACGCATTTGCCACGTGTCGTCATTTGCGTTTTGGAGTTGTTGTCTTTGGGCATGAAGTGTTGCTAAGACGGTGTTTGCTGTTGTTTCTGCCTGTGGTTGTTAACAATATTTGTGAGCCAATGACTCGATAGGCATTTAGACCTATTTAGACACAACCCATTCTGCACAGCAGCAGCAAATCTCACCTGAACATGAGTTCTCAACGTATCCTCCATCACCCCCGTCTGCTGCTCAGCATACTTGACGCCCGTCAGCTGCGGTGCTTGATACCCACCGTCGCCGCGCTGGTACGACCCGGCGTTATTGCCGCTGTTGTTTCTACGTTGATTGAGCCCGTCTTGGGATTCAACATCTCCTTGTGCCCATGCTGGTTTGCCGGATCCGTAGGCCATTGATTCGTTACTTTGAGGTGCTGGTGGGTTCATGCAAGAGTCCAACCACACGTGGTTAGTTGCTAAGGGTTGTTAGGTTTTAGGCTGCTGGTTGATAATAAGCATGAAAGGTTGACAATCTATAAGTGATTATTGATTACCTATCTATACTGACAAGAGAGAAGAAGGGGGAGAGGATCGGCAAGCAAAAGAGACCATGCACATAACAGCATACTCAGCACACCGCACACCAGCACATCTTTCAACTGATTGACATGCTTGGGTAGCCCAATACAATTTCTAACTCTCTCTAATCTCTAAGTATTTTACTTTCAGTGAAAGCCTACACGATGGCAGCCCCAGCACCACCCCAATCAGCCCCAAAGGCGAAACGAAAGCCCGTCAAACTAACAGCTGTCGCTATCGTCTTATTGGGAATGTACACACTCTTCGTCTGGGTAGTACTCGTAGTATTCAAAAAGCATGGTTCTGACGAGAATGTTGGCCGCTTTGGTGCCTTTCGACTGAAAAAGACTGATGACGGGAAGGGTGCACCTAAATCTGGATATGATGGCAGTATCAGTGCTGGCAATGTCCAAAATGGACAGGAGGCAGAGACAAAGAAGGATGCACATTCCGAAAAGTCAATCATCAAGAAACAATCCGCACTCGATGGCCCTGAAATCCAGAAACTCATTACTGGGTATCTGATAAAGAATCTTGATATGGATTCAATTTCAATTGAACGGCCCCTACCTGTCGGAGAGAATAAAAAAGAGGGACTGGGTGACATAAGACCAACCATGGATGTAATCATAAGTGCTTTGAGTGGTGCTAAATTCGGTGATCGGGTGTATGATACCGAAACATCTACGGAGCGCACCGGGGGCAGACAGGAAAATATGCCACAACTTACTGCGTATTGTGAACCGGTCAACCAGACTGATTGGGTTACAAAACCGCTTCCAGTTAGAGAAAAGAACAAGTTATTGAAGGTGACGTATCCTCATGTTAATTCATGTATGGCTCTACCATCACAATGGCCTGTAGACAACCCTCCAGTGGATTTGGATCCATTTCTGCCATGGATTCATGATGTTTTTCCCACTCCAGACGGTAAAAATGTCATGTTTGTGGCTCAGAATCGTAGGCGGTGCTACAACGGTCAAAAAATATTTCGGAATGAGAACCAACTGCCAGAGGGCGTGGTGGGTCATAAAGGCTATGTTCATGTAGACCCCGGCAAGAATTACTTTATGAGACCACAGGCAGCATTGTTTCAACATGTCCCAGTAAAACAGGTTGGCGAGGAAGATGGTGAACCGAGGTTTAGACTTGCCTCACATGAAGATGCCGATGAGGATGGGATGGAGACTAGATTCATATGTCGATTCAAGTGGTATGACGCTGCAACTTCTTCTACTTCAATTGTTGGGTACTCGCTATCGGCTCATGAATTAGATTATGAATACCATACCTTCAGAAAAGGGTATTTGCGTACTCATTCAGAGGCTGGCTACGACAATCACGTTATTTGGACGAGTCAATTGTTATTCAAGTGCCCAGTTCCAGAAAAGTATCATACTATGGTGGCAACGGGTGATATTGTGGTGGATGATTACTCCAACCTATTTGTGGACTTGATACCTATTCGAACTGCTCCTAGGCATACGCCTCCGCGAGAATTTCTACAACCACGCTACAACTTCAAAGCTCAGTTGGATGGGCTGTTTTTACCGGATGAAGTATGGGGCAAGGAGCACGTGCTTCCCAAGATTGAAGATAGCGGGCGTTGGGAAAACATTCCAGTATGTATGCCAAGTTTGATTCAGTACAATGTAATCAGTAAAGGTATGGATTTGGAGCTATTGCGATTATCGAATGTCACCATGCCGAACAAACGAAGGACCGTTGACGTCCCGATGAAAGAAATGGGGATCAAGATTCACAAGGTCATTGCATGTACTTGGGCCAGCGCTACGTTTCGAACCAGAGGCAATCGTGCCAATGTTGGCGATGGCGAAAGAAGGTTGAAGGAATGGCTAGAGTTTAATTTGATGGCTGGATTTGATCATATCTACGTTGTGAGTGCACACAACTTTTTCTCAAGTGATCATGTTTATTGTTTATCACTGACAGAAGTATTCTCGTCTACCTTCAGTATGACAACAGTGGTGCTTTTACAAACGAAAACTCGTTGGCAGATGTTGTAAGCCTGTTTCCGGGAAAAGTTACCAGAGTGGATTGGCCGTGCAAAATTTGTTCCAATCTTGATGGCAACCAGGGTGAACGATCGAGCCAGTATGCTGCAGAAAGCTCTTGTAGACTACGATTCGGAGCACATGCCAAGTGGTTAGGTTCCTTTGGTAAGTATGGTATGAGCTCGGCCTTTTTATCATGATTCGGGCCCAATGTTCTCAATTTTTTGCTGTGTTTGCTTTAAGACACCGACGAGTATTTGGTTCCAATGGGTAGCTTCACAAGCATGGGTGACGTTTCGGAATACCTTGATAGGATGGGCATGTATATTGCAGAGTTCAAATCAAGTCCAGCCAAGCCGAGACTAAATCTTTTGGAGTGAGTACAACGGAGTATGAATCAATCGCCTTGTCGTGATACGGTCTTAACTTTACTCCTAATTAAAACCAACACAGCAATCCAGTCAACACTGAAGAAGGTAACGGGAAGTTTACTCCAACAGTGAAAGAAGACGAAACATTCCTCCATACATACAACTGCAACTGGGAGCAGTTTCCTCGCGAGAACACCTTGACCCACAGAAGCAAGCAGGTACGTTGCGTCTTGTTCGTATAGTTCTAGTTTTCTTGACTCATGAAGTAAGTCATCTTATATGCTACCATAGANACGTTGCGTCTTGTTCGTATAGTTCTAGTTTTCTTGACTCATGAAGTAAGTCATCTTATATGCTACCATAGATGTACCGTGCAGACTACATCAAGTTGCATTACGTTCATTACTCAACAGCAACGGTTGTGAGCCAAATGTCAGAGGATGAGACAAGGGCTGCCAAGTTGAGCTGGAGGCATAAGTACAAAGAAGGTGCGTGTTATGTCTGTATTGTGTTTACATTAATAATATGATCTCGCAGATTGTCCCCATACTTGTCATTCGACCTTACCTCGATTTTGCTGTTTAGGGCATCTGCATCAATTCTACGAAGTGAATGAAGCAACGATGCTTCACACCAAGTCAAAAGTTGCTCATAATACACTCGGCTGGAAGTCGGCATGCAAAACGCCTACACAAAGCGAACATGGGTGTAACCTTGGTTTTCCTTATCCGATAGGAGCCAATCCTGACAAAGAGCAGTTTGATAAAGATGGATGGGCTTATAACTGTTTCATAAATGAGAAGATAGAGACGTACTGGTGGCCTAGACTAGTAGAGGCAATCAAGGCTAGAGGCTAGCAGAATGTATTTAAAAGTCTTAGTAACTTCTTGTTCGATCAGTCATGACGGAGAACTTTTCCGAGCTGCTCTCCCTACAGCCTCTTGTATTTGCTTTAAGCCATCTTCAGAATTCCATTCCTTACCAAATGCAGCAAGGCCACACAGATTCGAATAGGGTTTCACATCTTGTACATTAACTGCCATTTGTTTAAGCTGCTGTATTTCTTTCTGACAATTGTATTTCATCAAGCTAGCACTTCCAGGGACAAAATCAAGGTGAGTTCGGGTAGCTTGGAGTGCAGATGAAAGGATCCAGTTAGTAGCAAGAATCAGCCAGCGCCAGCGAATTGATGTCATGACTCTTCTTTCCATTGAGAAAACAGGAGAGAGAGAAGTAGGGACAAGATGTTGATGAATATATAGGTAAACAAGGAGCACCTCCTCCGGAAAATACAAAATACGGATGCCATTTTTCAAAAGTCAAGAGTTTTTCGGGAGGAAGAGATTGCAAAGGTCACGCCTTTGCAATCCTTCCTAATGTAATTACTAACTTTTATAAGGTGCTTACTTAGTTTTAACGTGAAAATGTTTTGATTCGGGGGGACGACGACGAAACTTGATACGGTTACAGACCCCTCAGTTTTGTAGTAGATATTTTGTTGAGTCCCTCCCCAGTGGCGCAAAGGTTTTCAACTGCCCTCACAGAGACATCCGGAGGGGTGTCGGTGACTAAACTAGTGTGAAGTAAATGTGATTACCTCTATTTTTTCGTTTAAGGAAGGAGGGGAGGGGGAAGGTATTTCCCCGGATTTCCCACAAGTGATCCATGAAAATCACCAAGACTCAATGGTTTTCCATCAGTCACAAGTGAAGAAATGCCTGCTTTGGTCAGATAAGAAAGCCGTCTGTAGATGGAGAGGCTTATATTCAATCATACCTACACCTACAGGGTGTTAACTGCAATCAGTATCAGTATGGATGCCGCAAATATAACATGTAATTCGGTCATAAACATAAATAGCATTCAAAGCTGAATGCTGTTAATGATACTTGCGCGAAGTCTTGGCTGAATTTGTCCACACAAGACTGAGCTAGGGCATTAGATCCGTCGACCAATTTAGCATGTATTTCCCAATATTTCCGTGTGATTTTGATAGCGGGAAAAAGAGTAGTCGTAGTCAGGCCATACATTGAAAAAGTTGGGCCAACTTTTAGAGTATACTTAAATTTCAGAGTCCTGGCTCCAACTTTTACTTTTTCAACTCTTGCCAAAATTTCAGATTGCCAACGTTTACTTATTGAAGTCTTGCCAAAATTTCACAGGGCCAGCTTTTACTTTTTTAACTATAGCCAAAATTTTAGATTGCCAACGTTTACTTTTGAGTAATGAGTCTAAAATCACACCTTCCCAACTTTTCTCCCCACTAATTCTTGCAAATCTGGCCAAAAATCGGCAAGTAGCCCAACCACTCACAGTCGCTGAATCTGGCCGGTCGGGGCTCATCTATCTCTTCATGCACCCACCCATCACCAACCACAAAACACCGAATCTCTCCTTCGATATCATCCAGCCTTGTCCTTGTCGCTCCCGTCTTGGTGTAAGAAACTATTCAATGCTTTCTGTTGCCCTCAACAACATTTACATTTATCCTAATTGGGTAGCTGAGGAGTACTTGCATAGGTGCAAGAGAGGTGCGTGGAAAAAGGAGAGTACAATGGAGGCTCTCAAGTGTTTCAATCTTGAACGTACCTTGGAGGCTGAGGAATTGGGAAAGGATGTGCCGGAGGATGTTGATATGAGTGTGTATATGGGTGATGTGATAGTCTTGGATGTGTGAGAAGTGATTATTTTGATTTGGATTATAGTTGCATTTATTTGTTAGTAGTTTATTAAATGTTAAGAGCGAAGAATCGGCTCCTTCATCCAAAATACCCCCTGCAAAAGTAGCGATGTCCTTCCCAGAAGCTAACTTTTAGGCTCCTGTAAAGATACCTTTTCATTTGCAGAAGCTAACTTTTAGCTCCTGCAAAGATACAATGTCATTTGCAGAAGCAAAGCTACCTTAGCTTCTGCAAAGACACGATGTTTCCTGCAGAAGCTAAGACTTTTACTAAACATGCATATCTCCCATTCAAGTACCTCTTAGGCACTATTAACACACACTTATAACACATTTTGGTACAGTCGCCAAATAAGTTTACCTCTTAAGTTTACATATTTTTTGGGCATCAACTTGAGGCAAAATTTCAAATGTCTTGCTTTGACTTTTTCAACTTGAGGCAAAATTTAAAATGCCTTCCTTTTACTTTTTCAACTTGAGGCAAAACTTCAACTGTCTTGCATTTACTTTTTCAACTTGAGGCAAAATTTCATATGGCGAACTTTTACTTAAAGGTTGAACTTTTTTCAATAACTGAGTCAGGCGCAGGCTTTTGTACCAGAGAAAAATTGGGCTCGGGTGGGTGTCGAGTGGCGCCCAAGCATTTTCTTTGCTCGGGTGGGTGCTCCGGTGTACACCCAAGACCCAAGCAAACTTGCTTGGGTGCTGGGTGTTGGGCAAGGGTGTGGTGTTAGTACCCAAAATCATAATCAAGCTAAAATAAGGGCATTCTAGGAGAAAACTCGTGTTCATTTGTATTTGTGTTCTTCTCCTCCGCTGGAGGGAGAACCTGATATGAGGCACAAAGAAATCCAATACAAGGCCATCTAAATTACTTGCAAGTGTAAAGTACGGTACGTTTGGCTTGAAACTACCTGGCATTAAGTGTTTAAAGAGGGGAATCGTCTAAAAAGGGGGAGAATACCCAAAAACACTGCTGTCCCATTCAAGCCAAAACCAAGGTTGTTTGCAGCCAACACACCAAGCAAACCACTGCTGGTCAATTTCATTTACTCAAAATGGGTCCAATGATTGGTGTTACCATGTTATGAAGGCTATGGGTGGTTGATATTTGTCATGCCATGTCCTCTTGGCAATCTTGGCACTG
>JALLPI010001107.1:0-11980 GCA_036939935.1 Cyclotella atomus
ATGGGCCCAAGGAGTTGTGCTGCTTGTTGCTCAATTTCGACGTTGACGATAGGCCCAAGGAGTTATGCTGCTTGTTGCTCAATTTTGACGATTGACGATGGGCTGTAGATGTTGTGCTGCTTATTGCTTGATTTTGACGTTCATATGACGCTGTAGTACTAGTAGTTTAATTCATAATACTATTAACAGCAAGCATTAAAATACTGTCATCGACTGTATCACTGCAAAATTTTCACTGTATTTTTCTGTATTGCATACTGTTTAACATGCCGACCTTGATACTGTGTGACAGTATCATGATCCTACAATAGCGTATATGATTAAAAACAAAAAAAAACACAAATGGAAAAATTTGATCGGATACTGATTTCAATGGTGTTGTGAATACAGTAATAAAGTATCCAGTCATTAAAATAATATATCATTGATACAAGATATTTCACCTTAGAATACCGTGTAGTCAGAAAATTGATACTGAATATCACAGTATTTTGCATATTTATGGGGCTAGTAATAGAAGATACTATTTTGCAGTATCAGCCTGTATCCAATTATTGACGTGGTCATAATTTAGGATACAAGAACACAAGATTCGAATACAGATGCACAGTATCATCAATTTTGATCCACAGTATTCTGATATCCTAATCTAGGATACAGAAACACAAGATTCGAATACTAATGCACAGTATCATCAATTTTGATCCACAGTATTCTGATATTGCAATTTTCCCAGGAACTGTTTTCTGTGAAAAATCAGTATTTTCAGAACAGTATTTTTAGGTTTATAGACGTGATAGCAGCTAGTTTCGGGCAGTCCGTTTCACTGAAGGACATAAAAATCAGTTTTCTGAGAGACGAGGCAACAATTGATTATCAGCAAGCTCTTAGTTCTTATCAACAATACATAGAAGAAGTCAGGAGTGATCAACAGGACAAAGCTGCTGCATTTGATGATAAGTACAAATATTTTTGTTCTTGTAAAGGATCAGGGCACTGCCAAATCAATCTCTCTGGTGTAACTTCACTGTGGATGGAGATGGCAGCTGAATTTATGAGGGACTGCTGGACAGCTCGCTTGTGATGATGAGTGACGGTTCGTATGACAAGGTTGCGGCCAATGACCGCAACAACATCTGCTCATGTGCGGCGATTATTGAGTGCTCCAAGACTGGTCGATGTGCCACTGTCACCTGGGTAGAGGATAGCAACTGTTACACGGCTGACAATTACCGGGCTGAGCGCCTTGGTGGTATTGCTCTAGAGTTGATTATTAGGACGGCCTGTGAAGGGAAGTACATCAGTCCTTCAATGTGTCCTCAGATTGGTTGCAACAATAATGTTGTTGTCTACCATGGTAACCACCCCTGGCGGCCATTGTCTTGGAACCAAGCTCAGGTGGACGTCTTGCGCTACGATAAGCAGCTCGTTCGCAAGCAGCCATATAAGTGCAAAATGTATCATGTGCATGACCATCTCCACAAGCTTATCGCCTATGAGGACATGATCCCTGCGGAGCGTCTGAACTGTGATTGTACATCTCTCCTCATCTCCCCGATGAAGCTCTGGTCGACTTGCTAGATGGCTGCAAGGTCACGGGTTTGTATGAGGAGACTATCACTCGTAACTGGGGTGATAAAGAGGCTCGGCAACACTACCATGACATGGGCATTATTCCGTTGAATCTGTTTGATGAGGTTTATTGATGGGATGCATAGAGAAAGTTCTTGGTTGTTGTCCGGAGATGTTTTCCGTTTGGGCAACGAAACAGGTCAACCACCTCCTCCATCATATCAATGGAGTGACGGTGGATGTCTGCCCCAACTGTGGCTGTCACCCAGAACAAGCCTCTCACACTATCTTTTGTAGGAATCCAGCTTGCTCTCAGGTCTTCAACACCTCCACACAGATTCTGAACCTCATCTCAAAGTATCTTTTTTGCCAAGGTGAAAATAGGATGTCTTCTCTCTGTTCTTGTCACTCTCGGTATTATCAACTGGCCTGTATGGTATAGATGAACTTGGGTTTCAGAACATTATGGAGGGCAGAATTCCAAAACTAGTTTATTCAGTGCGGGTGGACAACATTCTCGGACAACTACTTCACAACCATGTCGGGCACTGGTGCAATGGCCTCATCCTTCAGCTCCTTTAGATGACACATTGCCAGTGGACGTTTCGGAACGGCACTTTACACCTCAAGGGTCCTGATGGCCTCACTGCCACACAACAAGGCTTCCTTTCTCGTCGGTGTGAGGCTCTACTTTCGACGGACCCATCTACGCTCCTCTCTGAAGATAGATACCTGCTTGAGATAGATTTTGATTCCTTGGCTGATGGTCCTGCTTCTGAGCAGCAGACTTGGCTTTCTGAGATGGACGCTGCCCGCTGTGTGGCCAGATTTGCTGATGTTGGATATACGGATGCTATTCTTGACAATCCCGACACTCATATCTCTGCTCCGGTAGACACTGAAGGCAGTGTGGTTGAACACATTGACTGTTCAATTTCCCAGATTTTGGAAGAAGTGGAACCCCTTAGTTGTAACCCCCTTATGGCCCAGGTTGTTGCTCTGGGTGTGTGGAAAAGAAAGGAGTTTGTCCGTTGCTACTAGGGTGGATATTGGAATATAAGTACAAATACTTTCCGTTCATTCCATAGGCTACGAGCACAGGTGCACATGTTCCACTTCAGGCAACTAAGCTGGAAATACCTGTCACATCTATCTAAAAATGCTAACTATCAGAAGGTATTTCTTGGCGCCTCATCCGTGATTTGATGCTTTCCTGCATCCCCTTCACATCCATAAAGCATCATTCACTCCGTCTCTCCAAAGATCTAACTCCTTCTTCCACCATGACATCAAACATCCAAACTCTCATCGATCAAGCCAAAGATCTCTTTGACAAATCCTACTCCTCCAATCCTGCACCCGGTTCCATCCACATAACCACGGCACCAGGCCGAGTAAATCTCATCGGAGAACACACAGACTACACAGGCGGCTTCGTCCTCCCCCTAGCCATCGGATACAGTACCGTTTGCTATGGATGCGGATCCATCGTCAAAACTAAGGGCACGAAATGCCGCGTTGTATCCATTAATAACCCGCGCAATATCGTTGAATTTGACGCAATTGCATCGGCTTTACCTTCTGACAGTAACAAATGGGTGAATTACGTACAGGGCGTGGTATTGCAATACTTACCCGAATTGAAAGACGATGAAACATTTGCATTGGATATAGCCATAGCAGGAGATGTTCCATTGGGTTCAGGACTTTCATCTTCGGCCAGTTTGGAGGTGGCAACTGCTGTGTTTTTGGAATCTGTGATGAAGGAGGGGGGTGTGGATAGTCCTTATATGAAGTTGGTTGAGAGGAGTAGGAAGAAAGAACGTGCTGTTAGATGTCAACGAGCTGAAAATGTGTTTTGTGGTGTGCCTTGTGGGATCATGGTCTGTTTGTAATGATTGTTCGACTTGTATATCCCAACTTCTTTGCCGCGCTCTCTAACTAGATTATCTTTCTAGGATCAATTTGTAAGCAGTGCAGGATGCGAAGGAAATCTACTACTGATTGATTGTCGCAGTCTAGACTTTCGCGAGGTTGCAATGGGCGAGAGCGATGGCAACAAACCAGTTTTGGTCGTAACCAATTCCAATGTACAACACAATCTGGGCGATAGTGAATATCCTGTCAGAGTGCAGCAGTGCAAAGATGCTACCGCTGCTTTGTCGAGATTTGATAGCAAGATTCAGACACTTCGAGATGCAACATTAGATGGAATTGATGTGGCCACTTCGCAAGGTTTGCTTGGGGGTATCTTGCTTCAAAGAAGTCGGCATGTGGTCGGTGAAAACAAACGAACTGAAGACACTGCGGTGGCATTGGAAAATGGAGATTGGGTGAAAGTTGGGCAATTGATGAATGAATCACATGCTAGTATGCGAGATGACTACGAGGTGTCTTGCAAGGAAATTGATATATTGGTTGAGCTGGCTCAATCATTTGAAGGAGTCTATGGCTCTCGTCTTACTGGAGGAGGCTTTGGAGGGTGCACTGTTACGTTGGTCAGAGAAGACGTTTCTCAGGCACTCATGGATTACTTGAAAGAACAGTACAAAGTAAAGATTGGATTGGATTGCGTGTGCTTTAAGACATGCCCATCTGATGGTGCGAGGGTACTTTAGTTTTTTAGCTGTAGTAGTTAGTAAAGATGTAGATCTAGCAGCGCTCTTGACTTATTGTCGCGTATTACTTTGCTCAAGTAGTATACTTTAGTTTTGAGACGCAGCAGAGCATTGATCTTTGCAAATCTAGCAAATCATATTGGGTGCCTTATTGTTAAGTAAGTCCCTTTGCTCTCCAACACAATAACTTAAAAGAAGTCTTTCTCGTTCAAATCCTCGCCATAATACCTAAATAGTTTCTGTAAAGCTTGCTTATTCAGCTTTGGATTTCGTTTCGTAGCTTCCATTATGGAGCAGAATTTTGTGGAGTGATGTTGGGAAGGTTGCCATTTCCAGAGTTGTTGTACAAAGTACACGTGGCGTTTTGCTTCGAATATCAACCCATTTGCTAGAGCGAATTCAATGATCTTCAAGTGAGTGGTATATCTGCGACCAAAGTAAGGGAGGTGTCTATTTGAGTCACTAGAGATGTGGAACTAAACATCAAAACTCATGGTCCAACAAAAACTCACGGGGGAAGCGTATCATGTTGATTGAAAATGTCCTGGGTTACACAGAAAGGAGTTTTGTTTGAGGATAAATAGAAGCAAGTAATATTGTCATTGTTACTGGAATATCTTACCTGGACGATGGTTGATGCCCCAGAAATATCTCCCATGTTGAGTAGTCCGTCAGCCATTGCCTGCGCTGTATACTTGGTCACTGGAATGTTTTTGTTCGTCATTTTAACCAGGAGTTCTCTCAAAGAAGCAATATCACCCTGTGCGCAAGAAGTTGAGACTTAGTGAACAATGACAAGTTCTGTGCCAAGTCTCCTTCACAAACTTACCACTCGAGCCAAACCAGCTAAAATAGTATTATAAGAGATACTATTAGGATCGACTCCTTTTTGTGGCAAGGTCTCATTCAGTATCTTCAGAGCTCTATGAAAAGCTCCACGGTAGCAACATGCTTTTATAAGTGTGTTCCATGCAGAAATATTCAACTCAATAGGATCGTGACCACATGCGCCATGTGTCAAACTATCAGCAAAGGCAAATGCTGCCGTAAGAGAGAGTGACCAGTCACGTTCTAGCTCCCTTTCAAGCTTGGTCCTTGATTTAGTATTGGAGGTTGTTGCTTTCGTTTGTTGAGTCTCCTCCTGGTTTTGGCTCTGAGATAGAGATGCCCCCCTGACTGCGCTTGGAATCTTATGAAACGGTGGAGGCGAGTTCAGTATCATCCGTGCCCTCTTTTTGATAGCATCGTCATCATCAGCTTTCATAGCCTCCAGCTCTTCATATGCGCTGCCCTTGGCCTCTGTAAGATCACTACTCGCATCACGTGAAACAAGGAGTCTACCCATGCCCTCTCCCCTCTTTTTATTCTTCCAATCCTCAAGCTCCTCTTTGCCCAAATGCGTAGGATGAGGTCCAGGAATGTAAACACCATCTTCTTCAACTGGATCACTGACAACCTTGTAAAAGTAATGAACTGCACGTCCAGTCCTCCCCGTGGAAGAATAACAGCTTAGCATAAACGCTGCCAAATCAGGAGTGAGGCGCACACCACGTTGAGACATATTCACCAAAATAGCATCCAGATAACGAGTGGGGTTATCGAGTGCCGACTCGGGAAGAGCAGTTTCATGGAGGTAAATGTTGCGAGATCTTCGTATAGACAATTGTGCCGACTGGATAGAATTGATAACATGAATAAACTCCTTTTCTTTGGGTTCGTAGTCCCTTCGTCTCCTCAGTTCCAACAAAGCCAATGTTCTTCGAACATTTCCCGCTTTGCCATTTGCCTCTAAAAGTCTGTAGGACAAATCCTCTGTAATCGGTGTCCAACCAATTGAACCAATGAAACGTTCAATATTGCGGATGCGTCTAGAAAGGATTGGTGTATCAAGCCTGCTCCTAGTTAAAGCTCGAACCGCAGCAGCAAGTGTGCTTGGAGCTACTAGAATATTCGTATCCTTGCACTTCTCCGAATTTGGGTGTATATTGGCGAATAAGATGGTTGGATCAGTGAATTGTTCAGTGTTCTCTGCCGTACGGCTGGATTGCAAATGGCTCAGAATGTACTGCAAATGACGCTCGTATAGATCTAAAGTGGATCGGACATATTCGTAATCCCACTTCCGTTCGGAGTGCTTCCTGTTCCGATGTTTGCTGTTTGGTTCATTTGGCAATTTCCCCTGGTTCCAAAGATGTGCCCTTTTGATGTGGCTTACAACATATCTGGGGTCGTATTCTTCTTCGCTAAGAGGTGGTAACAGTGATGTTTCTTCTTGTGATGGGGTTGATGGCTTGTGCTCATTTATTGGGGCGTTAGTTTCAATGACATTTTGCATTGGAGGACTGCTAAGTTTTTCTGCACTTCCGGTGTCGTGGAGATGCATCGTGCCATCATTTGTACAAATAATTGTCGTGTCTATTTCAGCAGAAAATGATCTAGATACAATGTTGCGTGAGCATGTTGTCGAATAGCTTTCTGATGCACCGACGTGGGGCCTCGAGAGAACAAATGGTCCCTTGGAAATACAATCATGGTATCCAAAGCGAGAAGAAGCAGAGCATGCAATGTAGTTAGGTCCTCTCCGGAGTGACAGAGATGACGCCCTCTCCGCATGTTGACACGCTTTGCCTGTTGGCATTCGCCTGATAAGGTTCTGTAATGATGACATGCCTAATAACTCCGTCGTTTCAATAACTATTGAGCATCCGACCAGGAGCTGCTTCGTGTCTATTGGGGTTGAAATTGGTGTTGTCGTCGGTAAATGGCATGTTGTATCGATCACCGATCATGTGTGTTGTGTGCGGTGGATGGGCGGTGAGAGATACATAATAGATAAAGAGAAAGGGGGGGGGGGGTACCTCTTCCTAGACAGTGGACGGACAGACGCATTGACCAAAACAAAAGGTTAAGACTAACAACAGAAAGAATGCTATTATCAGACGAAGTGGTCTATCCTATGCGTTATCTTTGAATCAAACAACACTTCAACTAATATACAATTATTATGATGTACGGTATCAACAAAACTCCTCGTTTCTCGTTTGCAGTGCCCCCAGAAATAAAGTAACCCCGGATCCCAGCAAATGCCTTGTTATATTCCCACTAATCATATTTCGTTGACGAATACACATCAATAATGCTCATTGCAACATTCTGAATCGGTCTTTCTAAACATGGATTCGGGCCACCATTTGCCGGGTGAATCTCATTCGTTTGTACACGAACCCGGTTCATCTTCGGATGGACGCCACTTGTTGCATAATTCAAGCGTATTTGTCTTATCAGCGCTATTTACTGTAATACCATTGCCCTGCTCGTCTGTTGTACACGAGCCATGCTAGGATTGGCATCCGTAGGTACTATCTCTTCGTGACATTTATCAACAACTCGGCAATTGTTTTCTCCTTGAAATGATCCATGCAGTAATTATGGCTAGTTTTGTAGAAATGTACGCTCTTATCAGTTTGAGATAATGAATTCCATGCCAAGATATGAAATTCAAATGAAGGACGACAACTGTTGAAGTTAATGCCAATGCAAATATTCTTAAAATAGATGACAACCAACCCAATCTACACAATGGGAGGTACCACAGATGGAGGGGTAGCAGTTCCCGCATCAACCTGTTGATTATCATCAGTAACATGACCAATTTCAACACCTTTGGTTTCTGGTAATCGAGATGCAGATGCGGCAGTGACAATGTTGACGACTAGCATTATTGCTCCAACAGCTGTGATGGGGGTGCGCGAGCTTACCAAATACGGGCTGGTAAATGCTCCGATCCTTCCTAACGCATTCGCCATACTATGCCCTGAAGTTCTAATCTCAGTTGAATAGATTTCAGCAGTAGTTACCCATGTTGAGCAAGAGCCTGCCATCATGCATGCTCTGGCAAAGAATGAAAGGACCGTCAAAATAACCCAATTCGATGACGAGGCTAACATCCCAACAATGAAAACACAAACTCCACCAACCAAAAACGATATAACCTGAGAATTGGTTCGACCAACAGTATCAACGGTGTGGATTACTATTAGCAGCCCCAAAATCTCAGCAGACGAACTGATGAAAATTGACTTGTAATCAAACTCGGGTGTTCCACCTGATTCAGCTCCATCGATCGCATCTGAGTCGAATACTCTGGTAATGGTTTGAATTGTACCATAATACTTTCGGATCATTCGTTAGACATGTGAACTTTCCAATGACACCGAGAAAGAGAAACGACAATATGACGCAACTTACACCAATGGCATAGCCAACCCAGGTAATCCAAAGTAGCACGCTAATCTTTCTCCATTTTTTACTACGAGAAGAAGAGAAACAATTTCAATTGAGTATTGATTTGAATAATCAGTATCAGAATACTGTAACCATACCTAACCAGATCTGAGAAGTTTGATGTGTCCACATGTTCGTCTTTCAGGTTGACATCCGTTTTAAACAGTTCATCTGGGTTCTTGCCATTCGTCACTGCAGCAGATCGAATAATCGCCATCGCATCATCTTCTCTTCCGACTGAAATTAGCCACCTAGGTGATTCTGGGCAGAAGAATAGCCCCAGAATTCCACTCAAGATGCTGTTTTCATGTGTTGAGTTTCTAGCATCAAGTATCAACTACTTTTGGCCAAGAATACGTGACTCACCATGGCAACGAACAAAGAACTACAAATAGACGCCAAGAATCTTGCAGAGTCCAATATGCAAACAATGGAGTCATCATGGATCCAGCTGTCCAAAAGTACTCTGGAAAAATGACAGTGAGCGATGGTTTAATCTACAGGAACTGCGCCAATAACGAGTGACAACCTACCAATGATGAGCAGATTTTTCCCCCTGACACGCAAATAAATGCATTAGAACACAAGAAACCCCGACAAGTGCCATCGCTACACGTAAATAAACTCACCTTGCGGATGTTGGAAGAAACTCAGCAAACACATCAAATGGTACTGTTAAACCCCCCACTCTGAAGAATAGATTAGCTTGCGGTTAAAAATGTGTGTTGCCAGCCAAATCCAGACAACATCAATTCTACCAGACACTTACCCAAATCCAACCATAAACCGAATACCAAGCAGACTCGCATAATCTGTAGCAAAAGCCGTCAACAGACCAAACACACTTATAAAGAAACACGCCATTAAGAACGTAGGCCTTCTCCCCCAATGGTCTCCCAAGAACCCAAACGTTAACGTTCCAACGAGCGAACCGGCAAACACACAAGCTGTCATACTCGCCGTTTGATTGGCAGTCAGCTCCCATTCGGATTGCAACGTTAAGGAAAGAAAGCTCAGGAGCATGATTTCAGTAGAATCGGCGGTGAAGCACAAGCCGGCCGCCCATAACACTCGACGCTGAAATCTAGGCATGTTTGAGATGAGGATCATGTGTAGAAAAGGCAAATTTATAGTGTGCGAGAAGAACTCACTTTCCCATGCCGATGGCCTTGATGGCATCGTCAATCTTGATGATCCGCCCTCTCCATACAGCGGAGGTTCTCGCGGCGCAGCCGATGTTTCGTTGTTAGTTTGCATTTGACTTGCTTCACTTTCTTGGATATCTTGGAGCAATTGGTAGCCGTTGTCGGCTATTTCTTCTGTTGATGTTGTGATGAAGCTGTTCCCATATCATACGTCCCTGGATGGAGGATGGAATTGACATAACATACGGTACTTGCATGCCATCGCCAGTCGGGACGCGGAGGCGGACGCGGCATGAAGGCGGGAGAAGCCGTGAGAAGATACGTCGAATACGAAGCGTTTAAGGCTGCTATTTTGTAGTGTTCATATCCCTTATTCCCTATTATGTGGGACCTATTGCGGTTAGTCCTGTCTAATATGGTACTAACAAGAAGTTTTGTCGGATACGTGTCGGATACTAAAGATATACCTTGTAAGGGAGGTAAAGTACATCTAAATGTTCATACTCTAAGACGAAAAAGAAGGTCTTGCTTGTATCAAGTAAAATTAGAGGTGCAAAAAAATCACTAAGACTTTTACGTCAACATCCACACAACTAACAGTACAGCTTATGATACCTTGAAACCTATCAGCAAAATATTCTTTTGATTTTGACGTACCTCAGGTATTTTCATGATATTTTTCACATGTATACCTTGATATTGATCATTCAATATAGAAAATCATCTTTCATGTGTCACAGGTAATAGGACGAAAGTACCAAAGCTAAAGCTGACTCATTGCCCTCTTGTACATATACTTTACCACAGTGCCCCACTTCATTTTAGATATAATTCTAGGCCTACCAGCGGGGGTTTTGTCAGGTACAGCAGCATAAATTGCTCTCTCTCCTCTGAAGTAGCAAGTGTTGGCCTCCGTCAAAGTCATGTGCTCAGCAGGAGTTGCGCCATTTGTTGTTGCTTCGTTATCTATTTGAGTAAAAACCTTCTTCATTTCATAAAGAGTAGCGTGTGCTCTTTTACCAAGGAACTAAGACAAAAAAGAAGGTCTAGCTAAAATTACGCTAAAATTAGAGGTCCAAAAATCACTTTTCTGACACCAACACCAAAATACGAAATAGCAGGTGCATACTTTGCAAATGAATGCTTGCTTGAACTAAATTAATCACTCTGGGTGTCGCAGCCGTTGCTATTAACACATCTCATATTTTATCACACACCAACAACAGTGCCATGCTACCTATTAGCTAGCTGCTGCTACACCTCCATTTGACCTCGGCATCTTCCACGATGAGCTGTGCTTGAACAAAAAATATATAACTGTTCATTGCAAATCATTGTACGTAGCCTTGTGCACTGTTACACAGTTGATTGTTGTATCTTTGCCTCTTCTATCTTCTGTTTGGCGTACATCTCATCATCGTGTGTAAATTAAGAGATGATGGTTCACAACCATAACTATCCGTCCTTCTGCAACTACAGACCTAAAGTGCAATATAACTGTTCATTGCAAATCATTGTAGCCTTGTGCAATGTTACACAGTTGATTATTGTATCTTTGCCTATTCTATCTCCCGTTTCGCGTACATCTCATCATTGTTTGTAAAGTAAGAGATGATGGTTCACAACCACAACTATCCGCACTTCTGCAACTACAGACGTATAAAGTGCCAGATGATGTGAGGCATGACAGACGTTTGGAACTGTGGATCTGGGTGGAGATGGTCACGGATGATTGATCCGGCATTGACGTTTGCTGCTGTGTGTGAGAGAGAGTTAAGGGTTCTTCTGTTAGATACTGGTGCCGAGGCTGACACATCACACATCACCCGTATGATTCCAGCAAAAGTAAAACGAAAACAAGGGTGAAATAGCGTTCCAACATACCTGTTATTTTTTGGATGGTGATTGGGGCAATGACTGGTACCTTTGGCTCGATGGAGTTGGAATTGCAGAGGTGTGTCACTCCTGATGGCAGCAGTGTTGCTCTGCTTGTTGTGCTTACTGCACTGGCAGTACTTTTGGCAGCTTGTGGTAAGTGATGCCAAGAAAATCGAAGTTGGTACGCACAAAGTGCTGGCCAATGGGAGCTGTTAATGTTGTTGTTGTTGTGCTTCGAGTTCGAGTGCAGATGCATCGTCGTCGATTTGTTGTTGTCGGGCGAGCCATGGTTTGTAGTACTCCATCTCCGTGTCTTTCGAAATTCAAACATGTCTTGGAAGGCATCGACGGTGTCGTGACTGATGATAGGGTCATGTTGGTGGCGTTGGCGGCCTTCTGCAACATCTCTGGTGCCAACGGTGGCATGATTGATGTGGTAGGATGTGTTGGTTCTTGTGGGCGGAGAGAGAGAAATGGGCGTGC
>JALLPI010001108.1:0-21667 GCA_036939935.1 Cyclotella atomus
TGGCGCGTGTTGACGAGTCGTTGTTGTTTCTGCTGTGCAGAAGATCAAGGTTATTGTTGGTGGCCATCATATCAATAGTGCAGCAGAACGAGGGGTGGACAGGGATGCTATCTATTGGACGCTGACATGGATGTGGGTCGTTATCGTGCAGATCGGAAATAAGTACATTTGAGGCTGCTAAATCGAACAGAACGAGAGAGATATCCCCAAGGATTGTCAATGGAAGGGCGGACGGGTGGGCCGCAGCTATCGATCATTATCACTGGCGCCATGGCACGAAGCTCATGTCGACATGTCGGCTGATTGGAGGCCTCCAATTCCTGAGAAGGCGGGAGACGGCGCAGGCAGGAGACGGCGCAGGGGGTGGTTAAGGGCGGCTATAGCATCATCGGTGGCCTGGGGATAAGGGAAGGGTGAGGGCTGTCGGAGGTTGTCGGCCATGATTGCGTCCTTCGACTTTGTTGGTTGTGGTTCTTCTCTCTTCTGCGCTCAAGCTACGGGTAAAACAACAGTGATATGTACCTAAAAACTGCACAAAAACGATCCTTTGAGACTGAAAAGATATCTTACAACGAGTTGTAAGATTTTGATGTTGTGCAAGCGTTCTCTACTTCTTCGCGGTAGCTTTTAGCACGGCGGACTAAAAGCTGGGACTTCTCAAAATCTTACAACTTTTGTAAGACAGCTAACAAAAAATCGCGGGAACTGTAAGATTTTGAGGACTGATGAGCTGTAACTTTGTAACCCTTCACCCTTCACAACTGCGTGGGAGAGTCGGAGTTGAACCATTCGAACTTTTTCCCGCCAAAAGTAAGGTGCACGACCAACTTTGGAGTATGAAGTGTGAGAACCTACCGAATTGTGTCCACATTCTAACCAAGCTAGATAGTTTAAAAGTTATGCTCCTACGGCTCCTTTTCCTCCTCCACGCCCTTCCCACCGCAGTGGCCCAAGACGCCATACTGTTCGTATGCGGCGCAAGCTACACCGATGCTTCATACAACTGCACTTTGAACCCGTCATGTGCGACTGCACAGTCATGTCCATCAGACAAGAACATTTGCTTTGCAGTTCCTCTGACGGGATGCGGCATCCCCCCCACGACGGCTCCCACGAACACCCCTCTGCAAGTCTGTGGTTTGGACTACCAGGACGCTGTGACGCGTTGCGATGTCAATGCGACATGTGGGCTCGGAGGGGCAGAGTGTGCCTTGGGAGAATCCTGTTTTGCCGTGCGTCCGGAATCTTGTTGGACGGTGGCTGCTGCTACCATTCCTGCCCTTGATGCAATCACGTCCACAGGGTCTTCCGCGCTGGAGGCACCAGTAGGTGTTGCGCGCACGAGCAACGAAGAGGCGGCGGAATCTATTCTAAGGGATATGGAAATCGCAGTCCTCGCCTTCAGAGATCATATTGAAAGTGTGTTCAGCTCGCGCTGCGACTCTGAAACTCTCGCTCGGTGCGCCAAGAGCAACTACAACGAGTGCTCCTCCACCTATCCAAATTCGCAGTGTATTGGCGCAACTGAGGTTATCGACTCTCCCTGCGGCAAGGATGGAAACAACTGCAATGGTAAGTTTCAGCTATGGTATGTGTAATTGCACTGCTCTGCTCCTGCGGAGATCCATCTCTGAGCTCTATTTCCCAGTGCTGTTGGACAAGACCCAAACTACTGTATATCTTCCAGCCGAGCTTGCCGACGGGCCAATGGACAACCCCACTGATTCTCATGTCATCGAGAGCATATGTTACAGTCGCCTCGCAGAACCTTACATGATCTGGAACTACAACAACAACAATGCCCATCGAATGTATTTTGGGAGCTCTACAGGTGCATTTCGTATCATCCCAGGTCATCACAGTGAAACGTGCGGCCAATTCGACCCTAGGCGTAGGCCGTGGTTTGTTGCTGCATCAAGTGGGCCAAAAGATGTCGTGCTTGTCATTGATGTTTCAGGAAGCATGAGGGGCAGCCGCGGATCAGATCTGGCCAAAGATGCAGCAATTTCAGTGGTTCAAACTCTGTCGCTCGTTGACAGATTTGCTATCATCACCTTCTCGGACGAGGCTCGGCAGATTGGAGGGGAGCAAGGACTGATCAGAGCAACAAATGAGAGTAAAACCATGATGATTGAACATATCAAAAATCTCACTTTCATTGGAGAGACCAACTTCTACGATGCATTTGCCACAGCTTTTGATACAATTGAGCAAACAATTCAGGATGAACTGTCTAGTAACTGCAATGTGGCAATATTGTTCATGACAGATGGAGAGATATCAGAAGGTTACCCTGGAGAAGATGACACAATCTCTCTCGTCAACGATCGCATCGAACATTTGGCGACTAATTTTAACCGAACGACGACCATATTTACCTACAGCCTCGGTCAATATGCAGATTACCAGGTGACAAAGCGTTTGGCATGTGAAACAAATGGAATTTGGACTCCTATTGATGATTTCACGGATGACTTGATAACAGCTATGAGTTCATACTACAAACTTTATGCTTCAGGCTGAGGTCAAGGTGGCAATAAAGATTGGGCTGTGTGGGTGGAACCTTACATGTTCGCCCTCGGTGGCAAGATGGGAGCAGGTGTATCAGCTCCAGCTTATGACAGGTCTGTCACGCCGCCGCTTTTCTTGGGTGTTGCTGCTGTAGACATGTATATGGAGTACTATGAGGAAGCTCTTGGTAACAAGGCATCGTCATCTGAGCTTCTTGACAGATTCGTATACCGATCATCAAGAGTCCTCTGCCCTAAGATTGAGTTGAGTCAGTGTGAGCTCGAAGCTATGCGATCGATCGGAGGAGACGAAAGCCGTACGTGCGGAACGTGCAATAGCACAGTATATCAGGCAAATGTACCCAAGAAATGCCCAAATCAAAATGAACTGCCAAGCGATGTTTGGAACAACACCGACTGTAAGTCACCACTACGTTTTTGTGTATCAGCATGTGAAATCCCATTTCATCAAGTGTCTGGTGTCTTTTCCTCTGCTGCTCTGCATTTTAGTGCAAGGAAAGAATTTCACAGAGCGCGCTTGTTGTGAAGTACTACCTGGCGGACATGGCACATGCGCCGCCAAACTTATGTCAGACGAGGAATCGCCCAGCATGTCTACTCAAACTCTTGTTGGAGTTACCTCAGGTGCAGCTGCTGTCATTTTAGCCATGTTATTATTCACATGTTACTTGTTGAAGAGAAAAAAATCTTTGGAACAGGATGTCCCAGATCTGACTGATAGTGACATCTCTGCCATTAATGACAAGGTGACAGTCATAGCGACTCCTGTCTACTTGACTCCTTCGGCTCCTCCCTTCAATCCAGCCTTTAGTACGACGACAGAGGATGCATGAGGGGCATAATATGTGTGTTGTAGGCATGGATGTCGAAGTGGAATAACGTCATCAAGTTCATGCGACAATAGGTAGGTAGTGTCCCAAGGTCAAGTTTTTAAACAAAAATCAATAATTCTAGGTATATATTATGACAAGAGGAGACAGTGATCTACTGAAACTGGACATGCAGGCCTTGCAATCTTTTCAGATGAGGTATTTATTATTTGTGTCTGGTTGAAAAAGCAATAACAATAAAACTAATCCTTTTCTCTAGAATAGTTATAGGAATCTACTGTAACACCCACTCTCCTCCAACACCACTTCTTTCACCAACAAACCTCAATAACTCCTCCTACCGCCACCCCTCCTCTTTTTGACAGCATTACCCATACTCTTTCTACCTCCACCATTCTTACCACTATTCTGCAATTTGTTCAACCAAACTTTATCCACAACAGGCTTTACATCAATGTAATATCCTAACCCTTGTTTATCTTTGCGAAAGACGTAGCCTGATTTAGATCCGGTGTACTTTTTCGATGGGATGAATGTGGCATTGGCTTCTTCGTTGGATTGTTTGTCTTTGATTGATTTGGTCGTTTTGTTGTTGTCGTTGTTGTTCACTTGAGCTTTGTTGCTTGTAGACTTTGTGTTGATGGCATTATCTTTATCTTTGGTCTTTTTGGCGGATTTGACCTTGACGTCTTTTGACTTTGCTTCTTCTTCTTCTTCCTTTGCATTTGTTGATTCCAATGATTCTGACTTGTCCTTGCGCTTTTTGGATGATTTGGGAGTTTTTGATTTGGCTACCTTCTCTTCGTCTTCTTTACTAACGCCATCATCATCTTTCTGCTCCTTCTTTTGCTTCTTCAAAGCTTTGGCCAATGGACTCTTTTCCGCCAACTCTTTGCGTTTCTTCTTCTCCTCCTTCTCCTCCTCTATGCTTCCGCCTTTGCCAACATTACTAGCCGTAGTAGTATGCACAACATCAGCCATGAACTTGATCTCCTCCAACTCTTCCAACGTCTTGTTGTATATCGGCAACGCCACCGAATTGGTAGTTTTGACACTGATGGATTTGATATTGGCCCATTTACGCGGTACCTTGAGCGGTACTTGGGATAGAATGGAGGATATGTTGGATGCGAGGTGCTCAGGTGACATGGAGGTGTTGCCGGCTCTGCATTGGTGTGATGTGTTGGAGAAATTAAAGTTGTTTGTGCTGATAGACTTGTACACAACAATCAAACAGACACATCGATCTCACCTGACAGTGACACAAGTCCCACCACCAATCCACATAAAAGTGGCATTCAAACTCTTTCCAATGGCAAAAGGCAAAGCCTCCTCCCTACAAACATTCACAGGAATAGGCTGCTTCTTCTTCTCAAAGAATTTACTCCCCAGTGCTTTAGATAGCATGGGCAATATCCGATCATCGGCCATGAATACATCGTATCGATTTAGAAGAAGTCGCTTCTGCTCGAACGACTTGTGCTTGGTGCGAAGGCTAGTTAATGTGAGGACCTTTTTGATGCAGGCCAGTTCGGAGGGGAAGCGGGAGATGAGCTGTTGGATGGAAGGTTTGGACTCGTCCTTGACAATAAGGCAGATGGAGGCGTCTTCGTTGGCATCATTGGAGATGAGCGAGTGGGGAATGTCGATGCGAATGGGCTTGGCGGAGGGTCTGCCGGGGATGCGGGCCAGTGTGAATTGCACTTGGACGGCCAGGTCGTCGTCGAGGAGCTGGTTGGAAGAGGCGGTCGATTCGTGATGCTTGAGAAGGGCTGCGATGGCGCGGTTTAGAAGGGCCGGGTCCACTGCGCCGGCTGGCGTTGCTTGGGATTGGGCTACCATTGTTGTAGGCTGTTGATTGGTTACTTTTAGTTTGCCTATGGCGACGGCTTAGATTAGCTTCGTTCTTTGGCACATTACATCATCGTGAGTTGGTTGGCTCTCAAAGTGGCGGGAAGAAAGGAGATTTTTGTATTTGTAGCAACAGAGAAGGAACATGACAATGGATGACCTTTGGACTTTGGATGCCAACCAAAGGTATCTTCGAACCCCAAGATATCTGATGCCAAAAATACTCAGGGATCTCACATAGGAATCGGTTTGATTTAAATAGCGATTTAATTGATGCCAATATCTCTTTAAATATGCCTTCCAAAATCGAAATCTAGGTGAACTATGCACATCTCGTGTTTGAATTCACGGTGTATCATCAAATTAAATGGATACTAGCGTCACCGCAATAGCCAACTCTCATGCTGAGCGAATCTTGCTTTCAGTAGAGAGACTGCATCTTCAATTGGCTGCGTATCGACAGCATCAATTTGCAAATCGGCAAGGTCCGCTCAGGATCTATCGTCTCTCTCATGAATCCTCTCCCTCATCCATCTCGTCCCATCATGACCATCTCCACCGGCTCCTCCTCCTCCACGCCCATCAATTCCAAATCGTCAATGGCCATCTCCACGCCGGGCCCACTCACACCCACCCGCCGCCTCAATCAACAACGATCCTGCGTCACCACTCCTCCTCGCAAGCATAAATCCACATCGAGCCTCTGCAAAAGTCCATCCATCACACGAACAGCCACCACTCCCACCAAGTCACCTCGGCCAGTCGGTCCGACGTGGACCAGCGATCGATTTATCCCCAATCGATCCGGGCTTCAAATGGATCTGGCGCAAAGCTGTATCGAGAATGCCGAGCGGAATCTGAGCTCTACGTTTGACATGCTGAGCAAGCGTAGGAATGCCAGTCCATCTCGTCGAGGCAGTCCCGATGCTGGTGAGTCCTGTTGTGTGTTATTTGATTGTAGTTGTTGATTGCTTGATTGCTTTTGTCGTATGAGAGAGCTGGGATTCTATGGACAGCAGTTTGCGAATGAACTGCTTTGATCAAGATAATGAGTGTGTTAAGCTTTGGCTGGGTGTTTCATCAAGAGATGATCAATAATTTGCTTGCAGTTTCTTAGTTTCGGTAATGTCGACTGATCATTAGGTCCTGAATGAACAGTTTGAATTCATTCCTTTGCATCAAAAGAGAGAGAGAGAGAAGGGCTAGCTGGATAATGAATGAAGCGTATGCTTGTAATGTACGCTAGGTATGACGCTCATGAGTTGATCCAAGACTGGCTTGTGTGTCGAGACTATTTGTGTCTGATGTCTCTTTTCTACACCCGCAATATTGTTATCAAGAAGAGAAGATAAAACATGGGCGACTGCAGTACTGTGGTTGAATGCATCTCTGACGCTGAGCATCTACCGTGTCTTGGTCTTGAAGACAGACTCACTCCTGAGTTTATATTTACAGACATTTTGAAGCTAACTCTTGTCCACCCCTCTTTCTCTCTTACACACTTACAGTCCAAACCGGGTCAGTTAATGAAGAAAGCATTGTGACTCCGCTGCAGCAAGAATTCCGACGGAGGATGCGCGGCGCTCTCCTCAACCTTCCTTTAGAAGATGTCAACAGTTCGTCTGTTCGAACTGTTAGCAATGCCAATTCTCCCGCGAGAACTCGCGACGACACCTCCGTCAGTAACTCATCGACATTATTTGATAATCGAGAAAATGTATCCAGCATCGTCTACGCTCCGTGCTCCTTTCCAGATGAAGATTACGAGAATCAGAATCGACGAATGCTATCCTTTCAGGGCATGAGCAGCAGAGATTATTATGCATCAACATCCTCGTCTTCCTTTCGCTCTTCCAACAGTTCATTAAGAGAGGATTCCGATATCATGTCCACTTCTACACCGTCCACCCCGCAACGACGTCAATTCAGCTCCTCTTCCTGTCCATCCATTTCAACAAACTTTCATCAACCACCAATGCCGCCTCCCGACCCATTCGCACACGATCAACTCCACGTCCTTCACCGATTGGCATCCTCCAACTCCATCACATCCACAGAATCACGTCACGTGACCAAATCTCACATTGGAAGACGTATTCCCAAAGCACCCTCCCGTATACTAGATGCACCCGAACTAGTCGACGACTATTACCTCAATCTAGTCTCCTGGGGAGAGAACAACGTATTGGCCGTGGCATTAGGTCAATGCGTTTATTTGTGGGAGGCAGAGACGGGGAATATACGGCATTTGTTGACTTTACGAGGTGAAGATGATTTTGTGACGAGTGTTGCGTGGGCTACGGTTCGGGGGTGTTGTAATTATATTGCGGTTGGGACAAATCATAATGCGGTTCAGTTGTGAGTGCGTTGTTGTATTTCGTGTGTGGTGATGAATGAGATCGTGATCTAATACACACTCTCGTTTCTTTCAACAGGTGGGATGCCGAGGCAGAACGAAGAGTACGATCACTCGACGGACACCGCGCCAGAGTCGGTGCCCTCTCATGGAATCAGCATTGGCTAAGTTCCGGCGGACGAGACTCTCAAATCATTCAACACGATGTACGAAGTCGAAATCACATTGTCTCCACTTACATTGGGCATACTCAGGAAGTGTGCGGATTGAAGTGGAATGACGAGGGAAGCACTCTCGCCAGCGGCGGGAACGAGAATTTGCTCTGTCTTTGGGATGCATCCATGTCACGCCGCGGCAATAACGGTGGATTCAACAATAACAATGCTCAATCGTTTGATTCCTCCAATATTGGACCGCGCCTGACATTAACCCAACACAAGGCAGCCGTCAAGGCATTGGCATGGTGTCCCTTCCACCGCGGATTACTCGCCAGCGGAGGAGGTACCGCGGACCGCACCATCAAATTCTGGAATACCAACTCGGGAGCCGTGCTGAATTCCATTGATACTGGATCGCAAGTCTGTTCGTTGTTGTGGTCGAAGCATCAACGCGAGATTTGCTCGAGTCACGGATTTAGCGAGAATCAACTGTTGTTATGGAAGTATCCTACCATGACCAAAATTCAAGAGTTCAAAGGCCATACGGCAAGGGTGTTACATATGGATCAGAGTCCGGACAGTGGCTGTGTTGTGTCTGCTGCGGCGGATGAAACTCTGAGGTTTTGGGATGTGTTTGGTAGTCCGCCGAATGAGAGAAAGGGGCGAAATTTGACCATGGGCAACTTTTGTGGTAGTTCCATGATTCGGTAGAGAGAGGAAATGATGCTTATATATAGAATGGGACGATGATATACTGGGGATTGGAGGAATAGATGCTAGAGAGAGCTTGATGTTTCATTGAGCTCGAATGTGGGCTCTTACATGGATACAAATCATTATGTGTTATGTGTGCTACGATATCAAATCATTCCATCGTTGGAAAGTACGATACTTATTGCATAAATTATTAGTTCATCAATAACAATATCAATAACAATGAATATTATCAATACACATTTGAGGTGAGGGCATTGAACATGCCTGTGTTTTCAAAACCCACCCTATCTTGTCAATAAATGTCACTGTTGATATTCCAACACCAACAACAACTCAAGTCGCTGTCATCGTAATCACCGCAAGCCCTCATGTTCACAATGGTTCACACACTTGTTATCAATAGTTTTTTTAGAGTGTCTGGCATTTCAGTGTACTTGTACATCACCACGTAGTAACGGTAGCACCTCTCCCTTCGCCAATACCAAAAGATGATGAAACCACTGGATGCCTTACATGACACGTTCGAATTGTTGGCGACATCTACCCATTTGTCTGCCTCATCCCGCTCCTGCAGTTTGTACAGCTTCAAAACTTTTTAAGATTCTCGAGTCTCGATTTGTTTCAGTAGCAGATCCGCCCAAGTTGTCGGAATTACGGGTTAGATTCACCATCGGCAGCAACCACAACCCAAACATAACACGACTTGCGACTCCTTGCCTTATGTTTTTTTACACGAGACGAAACAACACATGTCCTACTGACAATACAAATTATGAATCAAATAGACATCTCAATGACAATCAATGTAACGCTGATAAGCATGTTGCAGTGAAGCGTGAAATGATTCAAGACATCTAACTGAAGTTCAAACTGACCGGCTTGCCTCCCATTGGCGAAGATGGGTCCAGTGGCCGACTATTGTCATCAACATCTGGCAGTAACACAGCGACATCCATTCATGAGTGATCAAAAATACCATTGCATGAGTATTGTAGAACTGCCATCCACAGTCTTCGAACAATAAATGAAAATGCCCTAAGTTCTACAGTCAAGTTTCATAACTTAAGGAACTTAGATATATTGTCCCAACTCTTATCTAAGTTCCCCTTTGGTCTATCTACGGAGAAGAAGAAACTTCATGAATAAACCTCAGGTCTAGGGTTGACTGGGTTGTTTATGCTCACAATATCCTTCGACAAAAGGGTAAAGATAATATTGCTCATCCATTTTGCTACAGCCTAATATTGCCATTTTGCTACAGCCTGCATTATTCATGATTACGCTTGAGACTTGTATTCACTTATTAATCGGCCCGACACCACAGTTACGGGGTCCTCCCTTTGATTGATGGCAACATGAATCTCATAATCTCGGCCCTCGATGGATAGTTTTCGTGATTAGCTCATAGTTTTGACCATCGATCTTCATCAAAGCTTCAATTCAGTAAAGCCACCTCTCTCTAGAGATACTCTCAATCAACAGGCCAAGTAGAATGCAATTCAAAGCTCTCACGCTCGCCTCCCTTGCAGTCGCCCCTGCGCCCGTGTTCGGAATCGGCTGCTACAGCCTCTGGAAACAGGGAACGGATTATTTTAGTGGATACATTATCTCGGCCGTTGTCCCCCTCAACGCCACTGCTGGGACCACCCAGACCAAGAACTTCAAGTGCATATCCGGATCTCAGTCCTCTCTCTCCCATTGCCCCAGCTACGATCCGTCCAACAGCCAACAGGCTTCGGCTGCCTGGTCGGATCAGGGCGTCTGCTCTGGACCTCTCGTCGCCCCGCCTCCCACTCCACAGCCCACAGGAGCGAGTTGGTACGGCAAAGGATGCCCCGAGGAATGGGTAGACGGAGCCTCCTACGAAGGAGGCGAGCTTGCCGAGGTCAATGGCTTCGTCTACAAGTGCTCCACGGCCCCATCTGTAAACACCTGGTGCGGGCATTGGAACTACAAGCCGGGCGACTCACAATACTGGGCTTTGGTCTGGACTCTCTTGGGATCTTGCGCTGGAACCACACCCCCACAACTTCACCTGTGTTCAAGTTGCTTGTGAATGCCGGTGGCTGCCCCAACGAGTATGACCCCTCCGCAACCTATGAGGAGGGCGACAAGGTCATGTTGGATGATGTTACATACAAGTGCCGTTCTTGGCCCAACTCTGCATGGTGCAGTGTGGATGTATACGCGCCTGGAGGGGTATACTCGGATATTGCGTGGACCACTGTGGGCTATTGCGACGGTGAGCCTTTGTTTTCAGCAGATCAAAACTACACATGGTACACATCATGTGCTCACCATGGAATCTTCCACTTTTTAGGAACCATCTCTCCCACTACTGCGCCTGCCTTCTCGTCATTGAAGGACCACAACGGCTGCCCCGATTCCTACGACAAGTCAAGAAAGTATGAAGCCAATGACAAGGTTGCTAGTGAAGTCGCTAACGCCCAATCTTTAGTTTGGCAGTGCTCGGAGGATGTCCATCGTTCTCAATACTGCTCTCAGTTCGAGCCAGGTCATGAATACAAATTAGCCTGGAACTTGATTGGTTATTGTGACGGAACGATGTCGCCCACGAGCTCGCCTAACTTCAGCAATCTCAAGGAGGTAGGAGATGGATGCCCGATGGCGTACGATGCTGCCACCGATTACGAGGAAGGCGACGCCGTTTCTCTCTTTGTCTCCAACAATCCTGATCGTGCAGTTGTCTACACGTGCAAAAGCGTGGCCCTACAAAGCCTTCTGCGATGCCGGTCCAGACTATGCTCCCGGCTCTGATAATTCCAACCTGGGCTGGACTCTCCAGGGATACTGTGACGGTACCATCTCGCCGACTCCTGCTCCTATCTTCACTGAGTGCAAATGGTACAATGGTACGAACGCCATCACTGTCAACAGCTGGTCAAAGGCTAATGCTTGGAGTTATGTTCCTGGGACTCGTGTTCACAAGGACGGAAAGATCTATACATGCAGGGAATGGCCATATGGTCTGTGGTGCAAGAAAATTGCCTACGAACCAGAGAGGATATTTGTCTGGCCTGGAGACAGACGAATGTGTGCCAACAAGCCAAACAGTCTCGCTTTTACCTGCGCCTCTAACTACGACTTCGCCAACAACGAGCCCAACTGCTTCACCTTCTACCTCGCCCACTGTCTCACCAGGCAGCTGTCCCTCCACTGGCCCAACTGCTTTGCGCGCACAAAAAGTAACTGCTTCTGATGGGGCTGCAGGTGATAAGTTTGGCTATTCTGTTTCAGTTTGGTGCGATACCGTGGTTGTCGGAAGTGTTATAGATGATGGTTGGACTGGTTCGGCTTACGTTTATCAGTATAGTGATGCAAACAGTACTTGGGTGGAGGTTGCTAAATTGACGGCTGCTGATAGGGCTTCATATGATATGTTTGGCTGGTCTGTTTCAGTTTCGGGCAATACCACAGTTATTGGCAGTCATGCTGATGATGATAAAGGCAGTGACAGTGGCTCAGCATATGTTTTTCAGAACAGTGATGCAAATGGTTGGGTGCAGGTGCAAAAGTTGACTGCTTCTGATGGAGCTGCAAGTGATACTTTTGGCAACTCTGTGTCAATTTCAGGCAATACTATAGTTATCGGCAGTCACCAAGATGATGATACCGGTGGCCAAAGTGGTTCAGCTTATGTTTATCAGTATAATGATGCAAATAGTACTTGGGTGCAGGTGCAAAAGTTGACAGCTTCTGATGCGGCTGGGGGTGATTTCTTTGGTTGCCATGTGGAAGTTTCGGGCAATACCACAGTTATTGGCAGTTACATGGATGATGATATGGGTACTGACAGTGGTTCCGCGTATGTTTTTCAGAACAGTGATGCAAATGGTTGGGTGCAGGTGCAAAAGTTGACTGCTTCTGATGGAGCTGCATATGATCACTTTGGACGGTCTGTTTCGGTTTCAGGCAATACTATAGTGGTTGGCAGTTATGGTGATGATCAGGGTAATGACATTGGATCCGCTTACATTTTTCAGTATAGTGCTGGGAATGGTTGGGTGGAGGTTGCCAAATTGACTCCTTCTGCTGGGGCTGCAGGTGATAAGTTTGGCTTCGCTGTGTCTGTTTCAGGGAACACTGCAATCGTTGGCAGTAGACAAGATGATGACAAGGGTAGCAATAGCGGTGCTGCCTATGTTTTTCAGTACAGTGCTGGGAATGGTTGGGCGCAGGTTGCCAAATTGATCCCATCTGATGGGGTTGCAAATGATAACTTCGGACGGTCTGTTTCGGTTTCAGGCAACACTGCAATTGTTGGTGTTGGTGAAGATATGGGTCCTCCGGTTACTAGTCTTGGATATGCCTATGTTTATGGTTTGTAAATCCCTCAACTTATCAGCACCGTTCGGTACTAGAGAGATACAAGGCCTAAGAATGTGATGTCAAAATGAATAGCTTCATACATAAGAATATTTTGTAGTAATATCAATGAAAATGCAATATTTTGTAGTAATAGTAAGAGTCTCGTATCTCGTACAACTTTCAAACCAACCACAGTTCTACAAATAAGCCCGCAGCACTTACCCAGTTGGTTCACAATTATCTCGAGCATGTCTCATACATTTTTATCGCAACGAGCCAGAATGTGTATCCTCAATTTTCATTCTTCGCGAACGTGAACGTGTCTCCAACAAGCCCGAGTGTGTCTCCTAACAATTCTGATGTATAGAATGGCAGCAACCAACTATATCTTCACCATTGCAGTATCTCTGCTAATGGGGCTTTCACTACCAACTACTTGACATTGCCTTCGCGCTGGTTGTAGGATTGCACTGCACTAATGTGATTATGATATTGTATGTTTGTGCTTTGTGCAGCGATTGGATATCTTGTATTGCATAATTCTTGCTATAACTTGCGAAGATCACGGACTTTGTTGTGTTTTGTATTGGATTGTTCGAATTCAGTGAGGGAGAGAGATCTGGCAAAGAGTGAAGTTGTATCCATTCCCATTTCGTTCATCAATAAAAGATTAAACACACGACACACGGTGCCTGCTAATAAAGCCTGTTGACAATTCTCATTTATGCCAAGAGCAGAAGGATATACTGCAGCTTTACGAATGCAATTCATATCATGTCATTGTCGAGCTGTAATTAACATCCTAGATGAAACAATAATGCAGCGCGATGTGTAGCTCTGTCCAGTCGTCAATGAAGGCTTGCTTCAAATGCCTTTAGCTTGAATGCCACATATACATCTGATCAAAGTTTGGCTCATAAAAGAAATTCATGAGAGATAACAAATACGCATCAATGAGTTTCACTTCGGATTGTATCTTTGCCAGAGCCAGTGCGTTGCAACTCAATCTCAAGGAATTACGGCAGTCACCAATCTGCCTATTTTGGTGTTACTCTTTTTGGTTTTTGTGCGGTGATCTCGAAATGAAATGCCGCAGGTTCGTAACGGAACGTTCTCGACTTTCTGACAGCAACGTCTGTGTTACTCGGGTTACAAAGAGAACTAACCTCTAAAACATCGCAGTTCCTTCATCAATTTCCAACCAACACCCATATTTACATACCAACAAGAGATTGATAAATGCAAACTTGATCCAAATACCCTAGGCGGCAGGCGTTCCCAAGCTGGCAGCACTCCACCCCACAACATCCAGCATCCGGTGACGACGAAGGTTCTAGTTGCCCACCGGTCGTGGGGAAACTCACTTTGGCGTGTGCTGCAGAATGGTATTGACGTTTTCTCTTTTCCTTCTTCTTTCCCGCCACATTGCAGCTTTACCATTTACCACATCTGACATCCCTCTCCATAGCTAAGCATAATCATGACGACGCTGCTGCGCTCTCTCCTCAAATCTCATCGCTATCTGACCCGAACGAACACATTCTACATCGTGGATCCACTGCTTAATGTCAGGTCAAAAATCGGGTCAGTCTTTAAGTCTCTTATTGTTCTATGTCTCTTACTTTGCATTATTATGTCATTAAGGACATCAGCATGCGCCTTGACAAAATAACTACTCCATATTTTTATTGTCGACATCGGAACGAAAGCTTTGCCATTTCAATCTATCTACAGTATGAAATTCCTCCTCTCGTCGTTGTTGTTTTTGGTTGTGCGCGCTGAAGAAGCTCCTGAGGTAAGAACCACTTTATATGATTAATGCAATTATACCAATTTGCAACAAACATGCATTGAACCGTCTTTTTCAATCACATCTCACTGTAGCTGAGCTTCCTCAAAGAAGGCGTTCAATTCAAATGCAATGGTCCTCCCGCCAATCGTCCATGTCCTAATCCTAGTAAGCCATACCCATACGTCTGTACGGATGGGGCGACTCTTTGTTGCTCGGTCAAGATCATGTCGAACATGAGATCAGCAAGGCAGGTGAAGAAACTCATGAGAGAAGCTTATTTTGACAAGCATGGCAATTGCTATCTCGAGAAAACGGATGTTGCAGATGCTTAAGGAAGGTTCTTTCAGGATTAATTGAGTTGAATTAGTGGAAGAGTTAGGTGATTTGCTGTAGTATTGACCGTGTTCTAGTGAAGTAGATCTTAAAGTAGTAAGAACAATTCTTTGGATGAGATAATTTGGATTGATATGCTTGTAGCTTTAGTTTCAATTTCGTTACAAAGTCAACAACGCTATCTAGTCGATGTCTGGGTGATCGGGTCACTCTTAAGATCAGCTTCAATACCATGTCTCCAGCTGCAAAACCCATGGAACACACCGCACAATCCATCAATTAATTACACATTGGCAGATTGGAAAGAAGCCTCAAACTTCTTGAAATCATCAACCTTCCTATCCTCACTCTCATACTTGACAACACTTCCATCCTTCTTCACAAAGTTGACAGTAGGGAAACTCTTGGTATTCAACTTCTCGCCAACAAACTCTCTCTCCTCATCACCCCTAAACTTGTACACTGGCACCCCGGCACTCTCGGCATACTTGGCAAATTCCTCTTCCATACCCTGACAGAATTGACACCAAGGAGCATACACGGCAATAATCGCTTCTTCGCCACTATTGATAATATCCATAGCTGCTTCTTTCGTCTCGATATTCTTCACGGCACCGCTCTCCCACAAGTCACGGTCAAAGGTACGTTCGGCACCGGCCACGTGAATACCGCATTCTGTCTTGGTAGAACCGTCTTTGTTGGCCAATCCGACGAAACGGCCCTTACGCTCACATGCATAATCCAACCAGGGAGTTTTGTCGCCCACGAACTTGAAATCGACGAATTTGGTAGAACCGTCTTCGGGGATGGGGATGGTGTCTTTGGCATCGCCGATGGATGGGTATCCCTTGGCGTGGAGGGGGTGGTGGGGTACTTTGTATTTGGCAATGTAGTCGAAGGTGTCTTCGAGGGTCCAGTAGGCGATGGGGTTACATTTGGCGAGTCCTCCTCCGATTGGTGCGTTTTCGAACTGTGTGTAGAAGATTTGGGTTGTTGATTGAATCATTGTGGTGGTGGTGGAATGTGATGTGTAGAAGCAATTATGCGTGGTCGAATGTTAGTTGTATCAGATTGTAAAAGCCATGGAATTCCTCTCAACAAGTAGATGATTTGCAAACGAAAACTGTACTCTCACCTGGTCAATCCAAGCTCTCTCAAACCCCTGCCACCTAGTCCTACCATTAATCATACAATCCGTATTCAAAGTCTTGAGACCCCTCTGAAACGGCTCCACCTTACAAACCTTATCATACTGCTCAATATCCTCTTTCCACAAATCGGCCCCATACTTTTTATCATACGCAGCCTTATCCCCCACTGGCACACCTTCGGCGCAAAACACCTCGGCTTTAAACCCGTAATGCTGTTCGATTTCTCTGAGAAATTCCATAGTTTCGGGAAAGAGATGAAAGGTATCAACGACCATGACTTTGGCCTTGCCGGAATCGAGGTAGCCCATTCGATGGAGGAGGTGGGTGATGACTACGTCTCCGGCGATGAGGGCATTGGGGAATACGGCATTGCCGTAGTTTTCTACGGCGATTTTGAGGGCGAACATGGCTTGTTCTTCGAGGTGCTTTAGGCGCATTTCTGTTGATTTTGATGTTTGATTTGATTGTCGATTTGCGTGTATAATATACAGAGGGTGTTGATGTGAATATGTGATCACCATGATAAGTATAGAATGTGGTTAGATAATGTGTGAGATTGCTGAATGTGAAAGTCTGCAAAGTAATGAAGTACTGTGCAGAGGAGCCACATTTGATTTGAGATCAGCTTCTTGACACTGACGCTATTATCTCAATAAACCCAAGGTGGCAGAGCACACATGGTATGAAGACGTCTTGATATCAAAATACAAAGTCAGACAAAGTAATAAAGTACTGATCAACATGAGCCATTGCTCTGAATTGAGCAAGGTATAACTGCGAAGAAGGAATGAAAGTTGTATTGCTATCTTACACCCTAACAGCAGGCAGAGCACATAACATAAGACGTCTTGACAGTAACACAAAAGATGTGGGACCCTCCAAACAAATAATAGACAAAAGATATTTGGTGTAGATCAAACTATAAACCAAATAAATCATAGGCTTTCTCGTCGTTTAGATCTTTTGTATCTATCATGAATGGATCTATATATTGGAACCTCCAATCGATCTCAGCTTTTGAAGTGTCCTTTCATTTCAACATAGCGAGCTTCGATGCAGATCCTAACAGCAGCGGCATCTTAAGCAACAAACCAACCACGGACTCACCTTTGGATTCAGCAATAAAAGCCTCCTGATCAAACACCTTGTCGTCAGCCATTCGAAGCGCCACGCTCGATGACGACGCTCCATGCCGTAACGCCAACGAACGAGAGTTCGAAGAGGGAGCAAAGGCAGCGACGGAGGTGAGGGAGAGGATGAGGGAGAGGGCGGCGGCGGATGCTTTCATTGTTGGACTTTATGTTGTGTTTGTGAGGAAGGAGGAAGGCGGCGTCTCGCGAGTGTACGATGCGATGGTGAAAGGTGAAAGTGATGTCTGAGTTCCATCTGGAAGTTAGGTAATATCTTACCTTTATGTTGATAAATCATTTTTTGGATATTCCAAACACTCACAAGTACTGAGTTGTATGCCGCAGAGTAGTTCACAGCAGCACTTCAAACCAAACCTCAAAATAGCCCTGCTCTTGAGTTCTGGTCCCCGCAAGTCACCATTCACTTGTTGTTGAGGTGAAATGTGAAGGTTGGCCAATTTGCTTATTCTGCATGAGGGATATGCTTGTTGCAAGCACAGAGATTTATAATGTATTGGCTGTATCTATGTTCTTTGCTGTTTGTGGTTTCAGTGTGCTCTACTAGTATATTACATAGATTTGGTTGTTTTGTTTGTAGATGGTGTGGACTTCTGTGAGGTTGTGGGTATATAGGCCATGCCTGCAGCAGCCGAGGCTGAGGCAACGAGCAACTAGGGCAGAGACAAGAACAAGCTTCGTGGTTGTTGATAGTTTGATTGTTCCAAGGATAAAGCTCGTGAATGATGCCAAAAACCCAATTTTCCTCCTGTGCGCTCTTTATTCCGCTAGCAAAATCACATGGAAATAATTGCTAAATTAGTCAACCAATCTAATGCCATATCTCGGTCTTTTAGACAAATTTGGTCAAACCAAAGAGCAAGTATCATTATCAGAATGCATACATTAAGGTTATAGCTCACAATCACTTGTATCCAGCCATAAATGTTATCACTTAACCGAATAACCTGAGTCTAATATCTGCCTTACTAATTGCAAATACCGCCTTCATGATTGAATGTAACCCTCTCTATCTACAGGCAGCTTCATATGTGACCTATTGAAGCAATACTTTACTCGCAACTGATGGCTGAAACCATTGAGAATGCGTCTGATCGGCCGGTGATAGATGGTGATTTTAGACGTGATCCACTAGGGCAGGAAATCTACCAGGTGGAAAGAAAGTTCGGGCTTGTGCAAGCTTTATAGCCGTTCAGGTAGTAAGCTACATCTCTAGTCCAGAATACACCAACCTTGGAGTGCATTCCTACAAATGGCTTGCCTAGCTTTCTACAATTCTTTAGCATGTCTATGTCTAGAATTGCAGATGAATAATGAATATTCACACAAATGCTGCCATCAATGCTGCAATGCCAAAGCATGGAACAAAGAAAATTCATAGAGAGTCTTGGAGGCAGAAACAGCTGGAACTTCTGTTCCTATGGCTATCACACTGGAAGTCTTTGAGGCTGAATGCGATGAAGCAGTCTTGGGGTTGGGTTTAATTTGTTTTTGTTGGTATTTCATTTTCATTTTCATCTTCTAGCCCACCAACACCCTTACCTCAAAATTTCTCTTACTTCTTACTACGCTTTCTTTTTGCAAATGGTGAAATTGCTTACTTCTTACTTAGCTTCTTTTTGGCAAATGGTGAAAGTGCTTACTCCTTACTTAGCTTCCCTTCGTCAGGAGGATATAATGTTGCTTTTTTACTTTTCAGTATTATTAAATCATCATGCCTTTTGTCTCCTTCGTTTAGAGACGCCAATCTATCTTGTACAGCTCTGCCTGATGGCTTTATTATAATTTGAATATGTATGATGCATTTGATTTTTTTGTCAGCATTGCCATTCAACGTTTTCATCTCTTCATTAGATTTGAATTTGACCAATCTCTTGATTCAAATTGATAGTGTTGTAATCACGTATCAGTTTTGAACCATAATGTTGATTTTTAGCTGCCCAATACTATAATGACAATGCTATCATCACTGAAATCTGGTGGAGTTAAAATTATGATAGAGATTAGGATTGGTAGTTTGCCTAAATAACAGATGACATTTCTGGCTGTGAAGTCCGAAGTGCATATCACTAGTAATGATTACATGGGCAGTTAAAATTTCTTTGATCATGATGCTTTCTATTAGTAATTTTCTATGCCTAATTTTGCAATACTTCTTTGGTTTAGATAGAGATCAGTGACTTGAAAGGGGAACCTCTGGCTATTGGCTTTCTGCCATGAATAACTGATGATGAATATTGTGATCATTTTTTGATTGGTGCCCCACCATCCAGCAGAAGCAAAATCAGCATTTGAGACTGCAGTTTGAATATCCTACAGTGGGTAAGCTGCATTGCCATATTGATTGATATTAGCCCAACACCCTTACTGTGGCCTAAACTCTTAAACTTTTCTACCTATTTTCATTTGGTTGAATACTCCACAGGATGTGCTGCATGATGTTGAATTAAAAATCAAGTTGAGACACATAGCTCTTAAAAGTTCAAGTACTATCACTCCAATTGTTGAGAAAAATGACCAAAGCAACCAACTGAAATTCATGATGTAGCTGCCACATTCCGTGCCACCATGACGGGCAACCGATTCATACTACATCCCCATTGTCTGTCATTATAAAGATAAAAAACTAGACAGATAAAGGATAACACTAAAGCTTATGTAATGAAAAGTCGTAACATACTTTCAACTTCTAGTATTGCTTCCCACAAGTATCTACTCTAAGTCACAATTCTGCAATTCTTGTTCCCGTTCAGACCATGCCCACATCTGTTCTAAGTCACGATTCTTTTCAAAGCCCCAATATACCCGCTGCCATCGTGGAGATGACAGCTTCTACCAAACCAGTACTAGAGCCAACTCGAGCCCATCCAGAGTTGTCAGATGAAGACAATTCGGCAGTGGGAGGCACCTCTTGTTGTGACTCTTGATCTACCTGCGGCTCTTGAGCATGCTTGATTAACGTACCGGATCGTCTAGCGATAGCAATAGAGGATGCGTTAGCGGCCTTATAGCTTCCACAGCAGTAGAATAAAGGTTCAATGCATTTGGCGAGTCCTTCTGGGCTTGTTTCAGTTCCACAGCATTGTATCAGTATCAATTCAGGGCATAAATTACTTTGATAGCCAGGTTTGACAGTATGGTACCTCATCTTTCATTTCCTCGCATTTTTCACACATGGTAGAATATGTCTTGCAATAGCACGAGTAATAGGCCGCCTTCATGTTCTCGAAGAGATAGAGATCACTTCCACCCAATCCCTCAGCCTCAAAGCACTCATAAAATGGGCACATGGCATAATTTACGAACGACTTGGTGTAACCTGCATTCTTGGCGTTGGAACAGGAACGGGGTTGTAGCACGAGAGAAGATCGTTTGCTTTGCACGAAGATGAAATCTTGGCGATGCAATATTCTGGATTCCAACTGTCATCGTCGTCAGTGGAATTGGTGGAGTTGCCGTAACTAAAATCTGCATAGTGCTTCGTCCTTGCAAGTGCTCGGACACGTATCAAGCGCAAGGTTTCGACCTGAATGCTCTAACGGTGATGACGAATCGATTTGCTCCCAAGGTGCAGGTGCAGAATGTGGAATGGGGCTTAGAATGTCGATGTCTGTTTTCCTCTCAATGATGCGGAGACGTTTGGTGACAGTAGACATGCGGGAACGGGGCACGATATTCGATGATTCCATCATGCGAGTCAGCTCGTGACTCTTCACCATCAGGGAGCTACTGCATAGCGCAAAAACGGCACTGTTGCGTATTTTTTCATTGTCAATATTGAAGTTGTTTGATAACTTATTTTCATGTGTGCAGGTGATGTGAAATGAACTCGGGTATTGGTCTGGGACTCGTTTGCGGGTTGGAGGTTATTGGCCTGCCAGCAAGAGCAAGCAAGATTGGTATGTGTCGAATCCCACCAGTCATCATCAACTCCCCTGCTTTTGTTGTATTAGTTTTATTGAGAGGTAAAATGGATAAGGACGCCCTTATTTACAGAGGTTCCACATTCTCGGGAGTCTAGAAGCAGCCCAAATTGTTTCCTGGGATCCCGGGACAAAACCGGGAGTAAGTATCCATGGTTAGTATGTAGTAGTATCTAATAAGATAGTCTATGTAGTGTAGGTAGAGTTACACACTGTATTACGCAGTTTATGGCCTATTGTAGGTAGATATGCTACGTGGCACTCCCGGATTCCTGTCCCAGTCATTTGGCGAGAAATGGGAAGGGATCCCGTCCCGATCCTGGAGGCAGGATCCCGTTTCCAACGGGACGGGACTAACCTCTACTTATTTTTTAGTAACTCTTTTTATTGAGAGGTAAAATGGAGCAAGGCTCGTCCTTATATACAGGTCTGCGAAGTACTTTAGCTGCGATGTGAATCCCTCTCGATCCCACGAGTCATCATCGGATCCCATAGCCCTAGTGGCTAAATCCCAGTGGGGATGGGCGAGTTGGGTTATGAGTCCAGAT
>JALLPI010001109.1:0-15401 GCA_036939935.1 Cyclotella atomus
ACACTGATCAAATACAGAGCCAAAAGCCACATGCCACCAAAGAACCCACAGCAACCTGATTGCATTGTCTGTCCATGATCCTTGACAGGATCCTCATTACACCCTTTGACACGAAGTGCAGACAGAACTCATTGCTCTGCAAATCCTTTTATGTTGTAAAGTAAATAAAGTTGCATCAAACCCTTGGAAGCCACCCTTTGTTCTTTCATCTTTGTTCTCGTTCCTCCTTTGCTAACTACTTTCCTTCTTCTCTTTTCTGCACCCACTGAACTCTCCTACACACTGCTTGGCCTGTTGTATTGCTGATTTCATTGCTTGTCGATTCTTGGTTGATTGATCAAAGGGCACCACTCCTTTGGCTGTCAGGCATCAAGAGTGGCAAACCTGGGCTCTGGGACAGCACAGTCATGTTTTTGATGGCAGCTTGTTGTCAGTTGTTGATGGGTGGTTGGGTTCAGGGGCTGTAGTCATGCCATGTTTGTTGATGTTGGGGGTGGGGCAGGTGGATGGGTGGAGGTGGGAAGGGGCTCTCTAAAAACCCAACCTCCATACGGCTGATGATACAATATAGCCACTATCAACGAAGAGAAAAAATGGTCATAACTATAATGTGAAGACAAGCACAATATAATAAAGTACTTGTTAACCAGAAGGTTATGATGCTCAACGAGTACGACTATTTGTTGTTGCTTGTCAATTGTGGCTCTTGCTCACCGTCTGTCTTCCACTACCTGATTGCATTGTCTGTCCGTGATAGGATCACCAGCCAACAGCAATTTCGCTTCTTTGGCCCCCAGACAAACAAAATTATGCCGATTATGCATAAGATCAACTTACTCTGCTAGACATAGCAACTACATTGAGTTTGTTGACAGTACATGACGACTAAATAGTGGGAATTACAATCATATGTAGTAATCGACACAGCTCGTTATCGTTGGCTTGCCAATTGTATCATCCGTTGGCATCAGCAGTATGATACCTTTGGGTGGATACCTAGATTGCCTCAGGCTCCTGTTTTGTGGTTGATGGATGCTGCCACCAATAGATCTGCTGCAAATGCACCCAAGACTTCGGTGTGGGATGAGTGGGCCAGAAGATGTACTCACATGGTGTTTTGATTAACTTGCTGCTTCCTAATTCGATCTCTATTCTTGCTGTGATGGATGAGCTTTTTAGAGCTTACAAGAGTGATTGTTGCATGAATTTACAGAAGTAGTTTGCCCAGAAGCTACAGACCAATGCAGAAGCTGTTGCCAAGCTAAAGGGCGAGCATGCTGCTTGCCGAGCTGCAGGAGAAACAATCTCGAATGAAGAGCTCAAGAAGGTGAACTCTGTGGTGACTCTCCAGCCAAAGGATGCTGGCAAGATTTACTCCGGAGAGTTGACTGAGGATCGAATGCCTGCAACTGACTCTCCATTTGCAAAACATTTCACCAAGGAGAAGATTCTTCGAGCCGCAAAGAAGGTATGCTACTGTTGTGTTGAGTGTTGCAACAGCTTATCTCACTATCACTATCATTTTTATAGCTTGGTTTTAGTCATTTCCAGCCAAAAATCTTCTTGATAATAACAAAAAGATTTGCCATGAACTTGGCCAAGGCACAGAGACCAAGCACGTCAACATTATGCAGGATTTGAGTGTGCAATATGAGGAATTGAAGGAGAAGTGTCGCGCCGAAGGTTTGTTTGCTTCTGTCTTTCTGAGTGTTGCATTTTGCATTTTGTCATGAGCACTATCTAAATTCATCTGCTGCTTTGTTTCAGGATTTTATGTCGATGTCTTCATACCTCCAGTGGCCCTATCCACCGCAATGCCACAGCAGAGGCTCAAGCCCGTGCTTTGGCAGCCACTGGAAAGACCGCCAAGGCCGGGAAGATGTGGTACAATCTCAAGGGCATGATGGTGAATGGAGAGGAGCTGATGCGTGCTCGGGAGATCCAATGCAAGGATTGGGCCAAGGAAGAGGTGGTGAAGGAGGAGAAGGAAATGAAAGAGTTTGAGGAGCTACAAGATACTGCGTATGATGTCTACAACAGGTTCCGCGATGTGGCTGGAAAGAAGCTCAAGAATCTTTGAAATGCCGACTCAAGTTCATCGTGCCTTTAGACGAGCTTGATGAAGACAAGAAAGGCCCATCCAAGTACTCCAAGAACATGGCTACAATGATTGCTCGTCTCAATGACTGTGATCAGCCATGGTACAAGTACATTGAGGTCCCTTCATCGGACGAGGAGTCTGGCGAAGAAGACTAGGCAGCTGAAGACAAATCTGCTGCAAGTGATTAGATGTTACTCATAGTTTTAGTTACATATAAATTCATTAGAGCTTTGTTAGTGCATACCAGTCATCAAGTTCGCCTCTTGAATCATTGTCATTGCCTCATATTGACTGAGATATGGCCATTTCAATTTTTTTGACTTTTTGCACAAATTAGCATGGTGAAAGCATGGGAGTTGGGCTCATAATCAGGTGAGGTTGACCACCTCTGGGGTGCTTGGAAACTGCCAAACTCAGAGATCAATACGGAGATCCAATACAAAAACTATATGGTTAGTTTAGAGGGCTTCATTCACTTCCTGAGTTGCCTCTCTATCTACGTGAAGGTACTGCTCACTAATACTGTAGACAGATCATAAATTGAAAAGCTAGTTTTAATGCTATACTCGACAATTATTCAAAAGATGAACACCAACATTTGGAGCTGACTTCCCCTCATCCTACTCTACAACTTTGCCCACTGCATTGAAGGATTAAAATGCACTTGGAAAATTGCCAAGTTTTTGAGCTCACTAATGCTGTAAATCTCTTACTGTTGAGTTTGCTGAAGATTCACCCCTTGAACCTCTTCAAGCCAACATGATATGTCTATACATTTTCAAACGATCGAAGGCTGTACAACTGTAGTTGAGAGGTTTCTGATGAGCGTTCATGAGATTCACTATACTCAAACCTTCAGAGACTCGCTCTAGATGATCCCAAGACAAGGTTCACCCATTGAACCTTAACTAAGATACATGGAAGCCAAGTACATCTTGTTTTATAGGCATTAAACAATAAACAATTCAACTTTTATAAGCCAGAAGGACCATAACTCAAATACACACAAAGGATACCATACAACAGTTCCAAGAAAGTAGATCATTCAATTTTAAGGAGTCTCCAGCATGTGACTCCTCATCCTCCATTCTTTGTCATCGCCCATTGAAGCATCATCTACATATGGTGTTCTAGTACCAGCAAAGTAACGATAGCTTGGTGCCGCTATTCCTAGACTTGGTGCGGTGGGTGCAATATCTTGGGAGGATGTCAATCTATCCGTGTACGGTGATTCGCTGAGAGATGACAAGTCCGAAAGGGAATCGATACCTCCAAAGTAGGGGTTTCTTTTACGTGTCTTGACTTGAATTTCTGCATCCGAGTTTTCTTTCTTTTGCGGCGTTGCAACAGCGTTTGCCTTGTTGGAGGTTGGAGCTGCATCAGGAAGCACCGTTTCATCTTCATATTCAAAGTCGATTCTCTTGGATTGGGCTACAAAAAGGATCATGACCAGTGCGAACCCAACAGCCGTGAGGACAAAAACACCAACTGCAACTTGAATATTATTCGCAGTTTCCAATGTAGCCTCTTCAGATGTCGGAGATGAAGAGGCTGAGTAATGGTTGGCACCAGCAGGCAAAAGCATCCCATCTTCAAAGAAGAAAACGGAATTAACTTTCACGACAGAGTCTTGAATTGAAGCCCGAGTTGTTTTCAGAGGCGAAGTCAACCGTTTCGTAAACTCTTCAATGCTGAAATGACTGAGCAATATGTTAACCAGATCACTCTCTGCGGGGACACGATCATCATCAAGTGAGAAGGAAACAGATCCAGTGAAATCAGCCTTCAAACGCATCATGGTTGCAGATGTTGCGTTCCCATTCGAGTTGATGGCCACTTGCACCGACAGAGAAATGCCAGCAACATCGTTGCTGAGATGGACATCAAGTATGTTGAAGAGTGTGTTCGTCATGGCAACAAGAAGAACGTGCTTTTGTTGAAACTTTGGTGCTAGATGTGGAGATAAGGAGATGTCACAAATAATCCTGGGGAGGTCAACAGAGAGCACATCGTTGCCTTTGGAGGGTGCTTGGCTAGCTACCGCGGAGCTGTTGGTTGTTGGCACTGGCGTTGGAAATACTGTGACAGACTCTACAGATACTGCAGTTGGCGAATGGGTAATATCTTGATCAGCTGTAGGCGAGTCCGTTGGGATACTGCTGCTTGGAGATAGACTGGGTTCAGCACTGGTTTCGACTGTAGGAGATGGCGACGGAGAGAAGGTGACACAAGGTCCCTCGATTGTCCACCCGTGATCCGAATACTTGCTACCGGGCTCAAACGAATTGCAATATGCATCATTGGGCCATGGTTTGCACTTGTAAATGATAGATTTCATTGAGACCACGTCGAACTGTTGATACTTAGCAGAGCTATTAAACTGCTGTGGACATTCAATGATAGCAATATCAATAGTGGCTGGGGACTTTGATGCTTTAGACTTGATTGGCGAAGACGAATGTAGACCAATGGGAGCTCGACTTGGTTTAAGTACAACATCTGATGAGTTGGAGGCTGACGCGACACTTGTAGCAAGCACTGGCATTGGGCTTGGTAGGCTTGATGACGATTCCGTAGTTGAATTCAAGGTTGGAGCAGTTGTAGATGCAGATGATGTATTTGAGGTGGGGACGGAAGTCATTGTGCTATCAGACGGAATCGGTCTAGCATCTAGACTCGGAGATACAGTCTGAACGGACGAGGGAGCATTTGTACTTGTAGTTCGAACCGGGTTGTCGTCAAGAAAGTTGTCGTCAAGAAAGTTGTCGTCGTCGTCATCACCTTTATCAACAAGGACAACCGAAGGGACTTGAGTTGCAGTAGGATTCCGACTGGGTGGCTTCGAAGCTTTAGATGATGGAGTTACTTTTTCTCCGTTGATTGTAATCAAATCCACCATCAGATCATATAGATAAGTGTTGGAATCATTGCTGGCAGATACGTCGTTCTGTTTTGTCAACGATGATGGTGCTGAGAGTAACGCATCTTTCTTTTTACTAGCTGCCTCGACAGGAGCACAAAAGTAGAGGAGGACAAGCGTGACGTAAAGAAGTTTGTTTGTCATCGTTGCGATTGATTGATGGATTGTATAGGTGGATGTAGATGAAGGCGGTCGATGGACGAAATGGCATCTAAGAAATGGCTGCGAGGCTCTCGTAGTGCGATGCGAGAGCAAGAGCGAGAAATGCGGGGAGCAACATCTATCATCTCCAAATGTCGTTGGTCGCTGCCTAAAATACAGTCGCACCAACCTCTCTTTCTCCATCCAATACAAAACAGACTTCTTGTGAAATCCTCCCTCTATCTAGCCGGGCAAACACATGGTGATGGGCCATTCTGTTCGAGAGACCGTTAATGCCACTCTCGCTACTTAAAAAAGTAGCAATCTCCTGCAACAATTTGAGATCGGTATCAAATGAGATGATCCATTCAAAAGCTACGTCTACTGGGAAAGAGCACTCAAGTTCTACTTGCCTTGCCTTGTGGCGAAGGAGAAGCTAGCCCAGTTGAGAAATCAATGATTTTACCTTCTATGAAAAGATATCGTAATGTTGAGCCAAACGTTACATGTTATGTCATAAAGGTAGAGGTAAAGACCTCCGTCCTCCCTCCCCTCTCCTCTCTCCTATCTCTCTCTCCTCCCTCTGTTTCCGAACCCTAACAACAAAGTAACGTCCAATATAGCATATCACAGATAGCACAAACATGTCATCCGCTTTCTTTGATATCATGAACGCCGACAGCTCGTCAAGCGACGGAGGCGGCGAACAGATGGATTCGACCGAAGTTCCACCTACGCCGATCGACAAGAACGATGCTTCTATCCACTTAGATGCTTCTGACGCCGAACAAATGCACGCCCAATCTTCAAAAGAATCAGAAAATGTGGCTCATAATCCAGAGGGATCATCTTGTACTGAAGGGATGGATGAGTTGATGGCTGCTGCGGCTGATCCAAAGTCTGGAGGAGAAAAGAAGAAAAAACAAGAGAGTATTCACAGTGAGAGTTCGTACTGCTGCTCATTTGTCATGGCATTTGTTATGACAGTGTGGATTTTATACCGGTTCCCTACATGAAGTCCTTTGGATTGCCTTTTGCTGTCCATGTCTTTCATATCGTGTATTATACTTTCAACTCACACACCATATCTTCGTCTATTGAATTCTATTTTGAACAACAACAAGAAGAAGCACCTGCTGCAGCTGATACGTCGAACAAGTCCGAATCATCTGATTTTCACGTGCTGGAAGTTTTGTTTGACAATGAAGCTTCTCAGTCCGGCAACGAAGAAACTATGTATTCATTGACCAAACAAACCGTAGGAGACAATGCAAAACAAAAGGAGTCCACAGGAAGTGAAAGTGCTAGTCAACAACTCACCAAAAGGAAAACCGCACCTACAAATCGCCAATGCATAGTAGAAGGCTGTCTAAAATATCGTGGCAACCTATGCGAACAAATGTGTCGAAGGCACTATAATCAGTGGAATGAGAATAAGGCAGAAGAACCGAGCAAGAAGAGACAAAAGTTTGACCTAAGAGATTGCAGCAATGAAATGCCTATCAAGGCCCCGCCGGCATCACATCCCATGATCCCATCGGAAGACTTAAATGCAACAGTCGAGACTGCAGCAGTGGAACGTACGAAGAATGCACCTGGAAAGGAGACCGAGGACGAAGACCATGAGGCCCAGAGGGGCTCAAGCTCTCAATTCCATTGTTCAATGGGAGGCTGTCCAAGGTTTCTATCCAAGGGATGCAACCAGATAGGCGTGCGGCATTTCAATCAATGGAAGATGATCAATTCGTCGCGAAAGAATGAGTCATCGGGGAATGATACCAAACCCTCTCAGGGCAGATCACCGTCTCCTCGTCGCAAATGCATTGCTGAAGGATGCAACAGAAACTTTGTTAGCATTCAGACAAATCGGATGTGCTCACACCACTTTGAGGAGTTCTTGCAGGAAGCCAAGAGATCGGCGAGTGTAGCTGATGGTGCCTCGTCTAATGACCCTAATTTGCATCGGCCCATCTCAAAGAGTTCAAATCCAACAGGCTCTCTTCGTTCGTCTGCATCGATTGAATTAACAACACAACTTCCAAGGAATCCACCAACTACACGCCAAGCGGATGGAGATGCCCATATGAAAGAGCCCGAGGAAACAGAGCCAAAGCAAGACGAACTTGAGGGCGGCATCGATGAGCCAAAACAGAAATCACCGACCTTGGACGATGGAGAGAAAGGTGCTTCGATCCGACGCCAATGTAGAGTTAGAGGCTGCGGGAGGTACAGTCAGCATCATAGTAGGCTGTGCTCGAAACATCTCAGGGCGTGGAAAGAAGCCATGGCGAATGGGCTGCTTAAAGTGAAAGTAGCAGCAAAAAAGCCGCCCAAGACAGTTTTGGTCAAAAGGACCGAGTCACAAACACCATTTGGTAGCGATCATGGAAATGAAATGTCCGACGAATCACCGTTATCTAAGCGTAACGATAGTCCGACAAATCGAACCAGCCCATCAGAATCAAGTCAATCATCTGTGTCTTCTTCGTCTACAACTTCTCATCGCACCTGTGAATACCCAGGATGTCACAAATATTCTCGTGGCAAGAGTAAGAACTACATGTGCTGGCGTCATTACAATGAAAGTAAAATCAGCGGTGAAGGATCAAACGAGGATGATCATTCTACCAACTCTTCTCGATCATCTGCATCGTCGTTGTCTACAGCAAGATCTACAGATTCAAATCGCCTATGCACTATCCCCGAGTGCCAGAAATACCACCGAGGCAAAGGCACCAATTTCATGTGCACAACGCATTACCGACAGTTGAACTCGTGCGAAAGCAATAGCAATGGTGGTGAAACAGACGAAAAGTCAATGCGCCAATGCACAATTTCTGGTTGTGAGAAGTACTTCATAGGAAGAAAGACAAACTGCATGTGCCGATCGCACTTTAAAGAACTCATGGCTAGTTCTCTATCTTCCGATTCCACATCAGACTCGTCTGATTTGTCTGCCTTGTCTGATTTATCGGATAGTGACGATCAATCTCAAGATTCAGAAAGCACGAGGGTGCAGTGTACGATTATAGGTTGCGAGGATGAAGCTATTGCGCCGGAAGACTATGCGCTATGCGAAGACCACCTTCTCAAATTAGGGACCAATCCTCCAACAGAACTCATTCACACAGGAGAACCGCCTTCAGATGACAACATAAAGTTGTGCGATGAGTACGAAAAATGTTATGATAGCATGAGCTTAGGCAGTGCAGATGGATTGCCACCGGGTCATCAGATGAGAAATCAATATTGGTTTGTTAAGATTCGAAGGGAGCTACTTAGGCTAGCCAAGAAGGAACAGAATAAACGCATTATGAAGAGGAGGCTCGAAAGAGAAGCGTCGACATCACCACTCAAAAAGCTGTTAAACGGAGAGTCAATGATTCCAGCCCCAAAAGCGAAGCAAATCATGCATAACATTATGGAACGTGGCATACAGAACATTGGGAACATCAAAGACGCAGTTCTTGCCGAAGCCAAATTGGTGCTGCAGCTTGATGATCAAGATGAAGATGAAGAAGTCATGCAAGACTCGATCTATGAACACATGCCAATTAGTGCAGTTGATGACTTTGTTGGATGGGCTACTTCTCATCGAGGCAATGATGACAATGCCAGGCCGCCAAACTCAACGCTTCGAGCACATGAAAGTGCAGAAACGCCACCACCAATGCCGTCCCAGATTGCCTTCCTCCGTAAAATTCTGGAGAACAAACTGCTGGATAGAATGAAACAATTGCATCCAAATGAAACTCTAGACAGCACTTATAAAAGAACACGAGATGTGATGGATAGACTTGATCAATCAGCTTTGGTAGCCATTCAAATTTCCATTGAAGATGCTCTGACCTCAGCAATGATTCAATTGGCAAAAGTTTGTGCTGAACAGCAGTCCCATATCAACCATCGGCAAAATGAGAGCGATGAGAATGGTCGAACCGCATTCACTCTTCCCATCACAGAGGCAATCGCAAAACTTAGTAGGGACAAATCTACCAATCCACAGCACAAGGCGTTGTTATTGAATGTCTTGAATGAGAGCATAATATCAAAGTCTGCATCGACGGCTGACGTTGAAACAGACGTCGCAAATGGAACACTCAATGAGCAGACGGGAACCCTAGCAGCACAGAAAGCAACACCGACATGAAAGTACCTTGACAATAACAATAAAACATTATCTTGCTATGGTAACTCCAAACTCATACTAACTGTGGCGAATAATGAGCAACCCTTGTTCATCTATTACCAGGCATTTTTTTGCCTGTTGGCTTTTCGCAATGGCTCCCACAAATTTTTGTTGTACAACTGTAACTGTAACTCTCTAGTATCAGTTCATGTATCTAGACACTGTCTAAGTTCGAGCAAATTTTGGAGTTCTTTCTTCGCGCCCCATTTCTTGTATGCAGTATGGGCTTGTTCAAACATTGTCTCAGCTTTGGTAAAATCACCTTGCTCAACATAAAAATGCCCTGCCAGTTCCGAAGCAAGTGCAGCTTCGTGGTTGAATTGGTGATTTCTGGCCGATGATATTGATTCTTCGTACAATTTGGCAGCTTTGCTCAATTCTCCCTTGGTGTAGTGGCGTTCTGCCATTAGCAGTAAATATTTGTTCTCCATATTCCAAACCGACTGAGACATTGCCATTTCAATCCTTTTGCACTGATTGCCTGCCTTTTGGTGCCAGCACAGATCCTTTGTTTCTCGTCCAAAATGACAAGCCGTGAGCCCAGCATAAAAAGCAATGATGATGTAGTTGAACACCGGCCTCCCTTTCTTGTGTACATCTTCAAACATCTGGGCCATCCTTTGAGCCTTCTCAAAGTCTCTGAGATAGAATGCCTGTGATATTGTAAGCAGCAGCTTCATTTCAAAAGAAATTTGGTTAGCCTTATTCGCTTTTTGGCTTTGGTCTATCAGCTTGTCATTGTCAATGTGGTGCTCAAGTGGAGGGAGTGCTTGAGGGTTCAACCCTGAGAGATCACGCAATACGTTATAGACCGGAGTCAGAATGACTTGAATGAAGTCTTTTTGACGATGTTGTGCACACTTTTCAGCAAGCATTTCTATCTCTTTTAGCAAAAGATCGACTACAAAAGTACCATTTATGGCAACGTTGTTGAGTTAATTCTGAAACAGTGTAACAAGCAGCGGGTGTAACTTACTCTTCTTCCCGCTTAAATACGAACGCATCACAAAAAGCTGTGCGTTGCCAGCTGCAAACAATACCAAGCCACACCCTTTAAGAACCGGCTCCAATGTTGCCTTCGATTCGCGAGACAACAGATTCAGATGAATATTACAATGATTCAACAATGTCGCGTTAGGAATCTAAATCTCACCTGTTGGTTCTTTCCAGATGAGAACTAACCCATACACAGCAGAATACAGTTGTGGAAGGAGGATATTAACATTTCCCGACTGCACTGACAAAGATAACGACATTCGTGCACATAAGCAGCCTTCGTCTATACTGCCCAAAATGCTAACAAGATAGAATGCAAAAAATGCTAGGCCGGAAACACTTTCTAAGGAGGGTGTGGGACAACGAATGTGAATGCATATTGTGAGACAACTTGGAGACAACAGTCAAATCCCAACACACACCGTCACAGTACCCATATCTCATAGTTAACTGAACCATTCGTGCGCAAACTATACCTCCAACAACAGACCGCTGATAATGGTAATAGACTGCCAATGATGTCATCACTTTCATAGCTTTGACCTCATTGCCGTCTCTCATTCTAGATGCTGCGAAATGGTTTCCTTGAGCTAAAAAGGCATCTTTTACCCTTGCCAGCTCGGAGCTAACAAAAGAGGGATCATGAATAGATGAATCTATTGGCTCTCCTAGCCAAGTCAACAGCTTGTGGCACTCGTCGATTGCGTGTTGCATTGAAGTCATTGCTAAAAGGTTTATCCAATTATATCGAGTTCTGAACTCCTCCTCTAAGCTTGTTGCGTGGTTGAAGACTGCGTTCATTCGTTCTTCCAATAAGATTTGATTGCCATTAGTACATGAGTACAGTGCAACAGCCGATGTGGCGTAGAGCTCTACACTGAGATCATGCTGTGATTGCCAGTGGCTATCATCTATAAATGATAAACCAGCGAGTGTTAACTTTGGCCAATATAATAATGCATTGATTTGATATGAGATCTTACCTAGTGAAGTCGGGAACCGCGAGTGCCTCTTTTGCAGCTTCACTGTTCATCCTTGCACAAAGAACACGTTCTTCTTCGTTTGTAACATTTGTATTGGGGATTCCGTCGATTAGATCAACGTCACGAATGTCACCAAATCTAGGACATTGTTAGCTGTTGCATTCCTTATCTGTTAGTCCACTTTTCAAATCCGCACTTTGATCCCCGTCGTAGTCATGAACAAGGTCAATTACGCGCTGTTGTATACAATTGCCAAAGATGGAGCACACTTGTAGTCCCATAAGCATATCTTTTGGCAGTGTCTTGAGCTTCATGATGAATAATTCTGCCACACTATCAGAAATTGGGTAGGAATCAATTACGTCACAGTCCCATTCCCAGCCCTTGACAAGACTATGAGCTAATAGTCGATCCGCGACGAGCCTCCCAACGAATTCAATCACATGAATCACTATTCCTTCGGTCTTTTGCCGGATGATTTCAGTGAGAGGTTTGGTTCTTCTAAGTGGCAAACAAAGACACTCGGAGAAAATTCTGTTTAATGTCTCAATCGAGAAGCCGTAGATGTCATGTTTGCTACCGCTCCCCAAAATGTGCTCTGCCCCCAAAACGTGCTCTGCCCAGCCTTTTTTACCTCTTAAACAACCTGTCATAGTGATAAATTTTTAAAAGATATTAAGTACTTCACGTTTAGATCACATTAATGTTTTGTAAATAAATAGGTTGGAGACTGCTCCTTTTCATCGTGCTTCATCGCCGTCGCCCCATCACAAACCACGATGTTCTATTAAGAAGAAAGTGGCCGGCCAGAGGGTCAAATGCAACATCATAGCGTACTCTCCGAACACGCACACTGATTATGTGATTAGATGCAGTCACATAATCGATTGTTTGAATCAAATTTGTCAAAAAAGAGGAGGGCATCAATGTTCGTGTATTCAGATCTGTTGTGCCATCATTTAAACACCTAGTGGCTTCTTTGCCTGCTGATTTGAATATGGATCGGCTTAAATAGGTAGTCGTGCTTTTTGTGTTTCTGAGAAGGAATGTGCATTTGAATTGAAATGGTTGACTTTCAAATCATGAGATTTGATGCTTCACGCAGAATCGTTATCATTTGAATCATTCATAAAATAGAAAGAACTACGTTCATCATGTCTGTCAATGTAACCCCTGCATCCACAACATCTCCAACAGTCTCTACATCAGGCGATTCCAAGTTAGTGACAGCTCGCGACCTTTATGCCGTCTCCCACCGCCTAGATGACGCCGTTAATATCCTTAATGATTGTGCGGCTGTTTTTTCTGATCCAAGTTCATCTGATACAAAGCGCAGTGACCACATAAATCATATCAACAATCTTGTCATCCCGTTATTGAGATTGTGCGCTTTTAATGTACTGAAATCTGCCAAGTACGTCTCTCCTATCCCGGCAATTAAAACTGTATGTGATAGACTGGAAAAGAAATCGGCCGCCAAGATTATCAAGCCAAACAAACGGAAGAGTGCTTCAGTCCAGCTGTTGCAACACTTCATAACTCCTATTGCTCCAAGACTCTATGAAAGATCTACTAAGAGACGCCGAACTACTCGATCTCAGGCGTCGGCCGACGAAGAAATTGATGTACCTGAGCCGTCAAACTGTAACGTGTACACAAGGCTTGAGATGTTGGAGAACCTAGAAAAGATTGATGAGCGTTCTGGATTGAGAAAAAAAGCCATAGCAAAGATGATGGAATTGGGCTACTGTCCATACAAAGCATCATCTGGTATATACAAGGCGCTTAGAAAGAGGAAAGAAGGAACCGACCGACTCGATGATGAATGGATTGAAAGCAGAGGCGGTCGCCCATCAATTCTAAACGAAGATGACATAAATGAAGTTGCTGAACTGATAAAGAGATGGCGTGGTCGATCTGTAGGGAAAGATGAAATTAATTACCTCTTGGTGAATCGAATCAAGAAAAAGATCCGAGATGCTGATCATGTCCCAACGAATGTGCCTGATGAGTTATCTAACACTACTCTCGATAGATACATTGCTCAGTTGGCAATACAGGCTGGCGTGTCCATTGTATCTAGCTCTGTTCCGAAGACAAACAACCGGTTCACTGCTGAGAATTCAATCCGTGGTTCCATCAGCAACGTAGCTCTTGCTGCAGGAACTCATTTCATAGCCGTTTCAGAAGAAGATGGTCAGTTATCACGACGCCTCGAGAGTTTGTCAGAAGAGGACAAATTACTTTATGAGCTGTGCAGAAAAGCTCGGCCCAATGTTGCGCTAGTACCCATCAGACCGCATCTCCTATTCTCCACGGATGATACTACACAGTTTATCTTTGAAAGAGTGTTGTGATAGTTTTGATGCGTCGGCATGCATGACAGTTCCAGAAGAGCTGACTGCCGTTTCGTATCAAGATGGTGACATCCCTCAGACTAATGCTACGTTGGAGAATGCCGATCTGTGGGTAGAGAATAAAGTTATTGTTAACAAACACAACTCTGGAAGAACTGGCATTGACCAGCCCGCTGATAGAATGGATTATTTCAAACGCTTACCGGCAGTCACTAGTGCAACAACTGTTGAAGGCATTGATGCCGAATTGCATCCAATGAAGAAGCGGATCTTGGAAGCCTTGAAAGGAGGAAAGCTGAGCTGCATCAAGTTGAGACCAAAGACTGAACGCTCGTTGGTGGATTTTTTATCGTGCTTACCTGAAATTATCACCAAGACACTATCGAGAGATTGCATTGTGAAGGGATTTGTTTCTACTGGTCTTATCGACAAAACTCTGACGGTTCCAGTCTTTGGCAAATTGATGTCCAATTGCAAGCGAGCCATTCCGCAAAAAATATGGGATGGAGTCATCGACAATTTTCCTACATTGCTGAACGGAGTTCTGGATCATGGTCATATACCTGACGATGTATATGACGAGTTTGATTTCGACAGAGACGTGGATGCCAATGGAATAGAAGTTATTAAATGTGCCGGAATATCGAATGAGAAACAGCAGAGATCAAAGTGTATTACTCACCAGCATCAAGTTCAGCTGAGGAAGGCACATGTTGAAAAGATCGAGGCAGAGGGCGTCAGGAAAAAAGTTGCTGCCAAGGAGAAGAAGAATCTCAAACTCCAATCTCTTCAGCGAACAATTCAGAAGATACAGAGCATAGTTGCCAGCACTAATCCCAACGTAGATCATGACGAGTTAATGGAGCATGCCGATCTGGAAGATTTTGACAAACTGCGGTCGCCAGAATTGGCAGAATTCATCCTCGCATTTGACCCCAAGGTGAACTTGACCAAGGAGGTGCCGCCGCACAAAGGAAAGCTCGCCATTGCCAAAGAGGCTCTTGAAAATGAAACACCTATCGCCGACGTCGACAGTAGGACCCTATGGGCGTGGAGTTGCCGCACCAATGAAATAAAAGAGTGCTGGAAAATTGCAGAAGATGCCCATGATGGTGGAAGTGACGCAGACACTTTAGCTTTAGATGTAGAAAGTGCCGAGCCACCCGAGCCAAATGCTGCAGTTGCTGAAATAGTACTCGACGGTGTTGATTGTAATATGATCAAGCCATCAGATTTGTTGAGTTCCCCAATATGGGTTAGTTCAGCTTGCAGATTGTTCCGTATCGATAGACTGGGTTCTGATCCTATCTCGACTGTAACACAAGATGAGAAAGATAGAGCAGATTTGTTAGTGAAGATACTTCGTGGAAGAATGCATACATTCATGAACCGTAGAAAGGTCAGTAAAGGCAGGAGCAAGCATTGGGCAATCACCCTCGCCATCAAAAATATGAGTGTAGCGGCTGCGTACATGATTCTATCAGGACACGTGGTTGATGATCTCACGTGTTTGGACGAAACAGAGTGTCTCCTGACAAGCAAAACAAGCCAATTCACCAAATGCTTGCTCTGTGTCGACCACGAGGGAGCTTACCTTTATCATGACGCGAACAAGGGCGTTTGGATCCGCAGTGGCAAAGTTGTTGGGCGTGGATTTGTGGCCAGAAACTCTGAGCACCTGAAAGAGGCAGCCAAGCCAAAGCCGTCCAGTGAT
>JALLPI010001110.1:0-11969 GCA_036939935.1 Cyclotella atomus
TTAACTTCACTAACTTCAAAGAAGACGTGCTCTTTCTACGGTACATCAAGCCATACCACATCACAGAAGTGGGATGCATCAACCATGTGCTTCACAGTGCAGAGACAGAGAGTGAGGAGAAGGGCAACACATCAGACTCCATGGAGCATTATCACCACTGATTCCATTATGGTTATTGATGCTCCACAATGGCAATGAGCTGGTGGGAGATGCAAGTAGGACAACACATCAGATTCCATGGAGCATTATATCAGTTATCACCATCTATTAGTTACTGATTCCATTATGGTTATGGATGCCCCATGACCATGATGCATGATGGCTGTGAGGAGCTGATGGCTGTGAGGAGCTGATGGGAGATGCTCCAGAGCCAGATACATTTCCCCCCTCACAGGTCTTAACGAACAGAATGGTACTGTCAATTTCAACATAGACTTGTTTGACTTGCTTGTAGTTTTTAGGATTAGGAGATCCAGAATATACTGTGCTTGCTCCCAAACATCCCAAACACATCCACAAGTTTCATTTGTTCTTCATTGGAAAACGATGGGAGGACAAACACATTATCGTCAATACAATGTCGATTAAACAGTATTAAACATGCACACCACGTTCAACCACAGCCTCTTTGCTGGAGGTGTTTGAAGGATGGCATGCAGTACAGTTTGGTACTACATTCACGACCTGAAATTAGGTGCCCAATTTAATTTGGGGACCAAACATAATGCATTTCGGTTGCAAAGTGACGCACCAAATTTTGTACCTGCCAAATGTCCAGTTTGGACACAAGAGGGAAAGACGCGACGCCACTGTTGATACCAATTCCCACATAGTGTTGCCAGCCGGCCATTCATTATTTTTTCACCTCTTAATCTTGCCGCAGATCTCAAAGATTCATTGCTTGCTTTGGCTTGCTTCCATTGTTCACAAGAGAGAAGGAACGCATTCTTCGAGGAAAGCTTAGCAAACGATTCATCAGACACCCCACAACGAAATCATGGCAAACGAAACGACCTCCCTCGTCAAGAATGGAAAGAGCGATGATGAGGAGAATTTGAGGAGGTTGAAGGGTTACCAATGGTGCGTTTGATGTATTGTGTATTGCATTCTGCGTCTTGGTGAAAGTGCCGAGTTGCTGCCGGCAGCCTGAATCTTTTGAAGGACGGATCTGATGTTTATTGTTGGGGCAACTGCTATCTGCTATGCTGCAGAAATCAATTGGCAACAATATTTCTGTTAGCAACGCATGCCATTCTCCATATCTTGTGTTTGTTCTGCACCTTCATTTCTGGAGAACTAAGGCGACCTCCCACACAAACAAATTTGGCGCAATGTTTTGTCTGAATAATGGTAATTGTATCCAATGCATTACTGTCACTGATGCATCAGGAAAATCTCAGTCTAGACACCCCAGCTTACAATGTTGCATCATACTTTCCATGTATTGAGCTGGTCATTATTTGTGTATTGTTTATTGACCAAAGCAACAATCGGCCTGCCGCTCACATTTGGACAAGATATTTTGTTAATCGATTTCCCTCTTATCATTACTGCAATGAACTGGACGTCTTACTAAACCAATTATACAGGTGGGCCTTCCTTGTAACCTTCGGAGGATACTTCATGTCCCACTTCTCCCGCAAATGTTACTCCACGGTCAAGCAACAACTCGAAAAACAAGCTGGGTACTCCCCACTCATTCTATCAGAGATGGACACCGTCTTCATGGGTACCTACGCCGCTGGAAACATCATCTCTGGAAAGTTGGGTGATACCTTTAATCCCACTACTGTTTTGGCCATTGGATTGGTTGGGAGTGGAGTTTGTCTCTTTTTGATCAACATTTCACTTTGGTATGACTTTCTTGGGTTCAGTGTTACGCTTGGAAACTTCTTCATCATTGCGGTGTACTTTTTGTTTGGGTTCTTTCAGAGTACTGGTGGACCTGTTGGTGAGCTTGTGTTGCATTTGGCTGTATCGAACCATTGTGTCGTCCACTGCATTTGTTTGATGCTAAATATACCGGGCTGTTTAATACTTTTCAGGAACTGCCGTCATGGGTAACTGGTTCTGCGACAAGAAGTCTGTTGAAAACCGTGGTCTAATCTTTGGACTATGGACTTGCCATCAGTACATGGGAGATATCACTGCTGCTCTCTGTACTGCAGTTGTTCTTGGTAAGAGATTATCTGTGTAAAACACATCTGTGTTCAATGCTTTTTGTGTTTCTTACAAATGAATTTTCTAGGTGCTGGACTCCCTTACTGGTGGGCCTTGTTCATCCCATCTGTGTGCAACTGCGCCTGGGCTTTCTTGACAATGAGGTTGGTTCCCGACCCTGCTGATATGGGAATCATCACCCCTGAAGTCAGGATCCGTATGGAAAAGCTTGCTGCCAAAAGGGCTGAAGTGGGAGCACATGTCGTTGACGAAGGTCCGGCTCCCATCACCTACAGTGCCGCCTTGAGGATTCCTATGGTCGCCAACTATGCCTTTGCATTCGGTTTCTTCAAGCTTACCAACTACGTGCTATTCTTTTGGCTTCCTTACTTCTTGGGAAAGCATTTTGATCCAGTCACCGCAAACTTGATTGCCTCTCTTTACTCTGTGGGTATGATGCCTGGTGGAATTATTGTTGGTGTGGTCTCTGATCTTTTTGGTGGACGTCGTGCATCTGTCATCGGAACATTCATGGGAATGTTATTTGTCTTCCTTTTCATTTTCTCCAAGAACTCTGAGACTCTTACTGCAGTTCCTCTCTTGGTTATGCTGGGCATTATGGGGATTCTTGTGGGAGGACCTAACAATATCATCACGTCTGCTGTGGCTGCTGATCTTTCTTCTCACCCATCTGTTCGCGGAAACAACAAGTCTCTTGGAACTGTTACTGGTCTTATCAACGGATGCGGCTCCATTACTGCTTCAATTGGTCTTCTTGCTGTTGGTCCTTTGCAGGCTGCCTTTGGCTGGAGCTCTGTCTGGCTCTTCCTTATGGGTGCCACCGCCACTGGAACTCTCCTTCTTTCATCCAAGATCAAAGATGAGTTGTTCCCCGCTCCTGCTGGATACGCTGGTAAGAAGACCGTTTTCTATTCATTTAGTTGTTACTTCTACATGTCACTAACGCAAATTATTATTTCAGAGGTAGAGGCCAACCTTGCTGTTTAAATCCTACGATCTTGTTCATGTCTGCTTAGAAAGGGTGTGAATAGGTCCGATCGCAAACAATCTATGCGACGATAGACACACTTAAATGTTCAAGTCTCATGTTCTCAGTGTGCTTAGTAGTTAAATTCATTACCATTGATTTGACTCTGCTGTTTTACCTACTTCAACCGAGCAATCACATGCCGGTAATCTTGTATCTCCTAGGCTTTGATACTTTCGCATTGGTTTTCTTCTTCTTCTGTTGGGGTCGCACGGAAGGATAACTAATTTTGGAACTCTTCTTTTTTGCCTTCTGGTTGTTATCGTCTTCAGATTCATTGCGGCGCTTCTTTCCCTTTGGCTTCTTCTTCGTATTCTTGCTGTCATCTTCAACCACTGCAGGTTTCTTTTCTTTACGTGCACCTGTCACTTCGACATCAGTAGCAACTCCTTCCTCAACAGCTTGCGTCTTTTCTTCCCCCTTCTTGGTGTCACTGAGCTTTTGAATTTTGGCAACATAAAAACCATCCATGTTGTGCACGTGAGGATAGAATCGCCTAGTCAGGGCCAACGATGGATGGAATCGTTTGTGCTCAAATCGAGTGAATCCAGGTTTGCCTATGGCCAAGTGTGCAGGTGAGAACTTGGAATCTTGACTGCTTGGTTGGTCTAGAACAATACTATAAAGCACAGGCTAACTTACCGAAGTCAAGTCCAGTCTCAACGAGCTTAACATCTCTTTTGGACAAAAGATAGTTGACAACCTCCTCATTCTCAGCCACAGCAACGGAGCAGGTACTGTAAACCATATATCCACCGCCCTTCTTACTCTTGTGATTCAAAGCATCAATTGCTGCGAGCAACAGCTCTTTTTGCAAATGAGCACAGCGCCGTACATCCGGAATAGTTCGCTGAACCTTCACACTTGGATCACGAGAAATGACACCCAAACCACTGCATGGTGCATCTAATAAGATACGATCGAACGAGTTACGCATCTGGGCACCAATCTTACGTCCATCATAGCAGCAGCTGACTACATTTCGAACCCCCAAACGATGCATATTAGCTACAGTAGCTTTCTGACGCTCAGCTTTCAAGTCATTGGCGATGACCACGCCCTTATTCTTCATCAGCTGAGAAATGTACGAGGTCTTTCCACCTGGAGCAGCACTCATATCCAAGACACGATCCCCAGGCTGCGGCCCCAGTGCCATTACTGGACACATAGAAGCTGCACTCTGAAGCATGTAATGTCCAGCCAAGTACTCAGGAGTGGCCCCAATAGGCACCGAACTTTCATAAATTTTCAATCCGACCTTACTCCAAGGAGCCAAAGGGTCAAGCCTCACACCACGCTTCATCAATGCCGCAGCCAAATCCTTACGCCTCGCCTTGAGTGTATTTACTCTAACTACCAGTGGGCGATTCTTATCCGATGCTTCCAAAAATTCCAAGCATTCATTAGGGCCAAACATTGATAGAAAGTAATCTACCAACTCTTGCAAATAACCAAACAATTCCGCCATATCTTGTGCAAGTCGTTCAATGTACTCGGAGCGACTACGGCCTGCTTCTCTGCGGGCCTTAAAATCTGCCAATACCTCCAAAATATCTTCAATGCGTGCACGTAATTCACTTGGCGGCACTACACGATTTTCATCCTCTTCCAACTCCTCAGGAGTGGGTAAATGAAACACACTTGTTTGCTGAGTGATGGTGCGACGCATTTCCAATTCCGCCTCTTCTTGTTCAGCTGCCATTTCTTCATCAATGAGCCGCGATTGGCGCTCCACCTCGAGGAGGTTTTCTTCATCAGATTCCTCTTCTGGCAATTCATCATCTGGTTCAGAGTCAGAAGACATTAGTTGGGATTTGGGCTTGAGCCATGCTGCATTTTCGTCAGTGAAGCCATTGTCTTCGTCATCTTCCGATTCGTCTTCACTTTCTTCATCTGAGCTTTCTTTTTTTGCAGCTTTAGGTGACTTGGCTTTCTGTAGGGGTTTAGGTGCAACCTTTTGTACTTCATCTTCAGACTCACTCTCATCTTCTGATTCCTCATCAGAACTCTCTTTCTTGGCTGGTGTTTTCTTAGCAGCACCCTTTTTAGCAGGAGTTGCTTTCTTAGGTGCAGGAGCTGCTTCTACCTCACCTTCAGACTCACTCTCCTCTTCTGATTCCTCATCAGAGCTCTCCTCTTTCTGAACTGGTGATTTCTTAGCAGCAGTCTTTTTAGCAGGAGTTGCTTTCTTAGGTGCAGGAGCTGCTTCTACCTCACCTTCAGACTCACTCTCCTCTTCTGATTCCTCATCAGAGCTCTCCTCTTTCTGAACTGGTGATTTCTTAGCAGCAGTCTTTTTAGTAGGAGTTGTTTTCTTAGGCGCAGGCACATCCTCTTCACTCTCACTGTCATTCATCTCCAATAATTCATCTTCACTCTCACTCTCTTCTTTCGCAACCGCTTTACTCGACTTTAAAGGCGCAGCCCTTGCCCGACCACGTGCTGGAGTTGGCTTCTTAGCTGCTTTTGCTGGAGTTGCTTTTGCAGCTGCCTCTTTCACCGGTTCTTTGGCCTTGGCTGGTGTTTTCTTTGCCGCACCCTTCTTGGCTGTCGCGGCTGCATCCTCCTTTTTGACGGGAGAGAGACTTTTGAGGACTCTGCCTGAGCGTAATGGTCGGCCCATCTCTTTTGATTGGACGTGTTATCAAAGTTGTCAAAACGTGCTCATCAGATCAAATCGATGCCTCGTGTCTCGTGTCGCTCGAGTTCGAAGCTTCTTTGGTGGTTGGTGGTGCGAGAGAGGAGAGAAGTGAGTGATGTGTGCTCATAACCTGAGGCCAGTCTATTGCCCTCGAGTAGAGTTTAGTCATTATTTGAGAAACATCTATTGCCCTCAAAAACACGTGGAACACCTGCCGCGAAGTTCGATGAAACCACAAACACAAAGGGCAAAAGCAGCAAAAGCAACAACCAACACCCCAGCAGGCAGCCGCAGCAGCAAAAGCGCAGCTACACCACTCCTCCTTTAGAGAGTCTAGAGAGTAAAACAACCAGTGCGATAGAAGAGAGCTGCGGAAAGAAGTTACAGTCTCCAAAACAGCAGCTTGCACATCAAAAGTACGATACACAACAAAAAATGGACTACGAAGGACAAAAACTCTCCGAAAATCTCTTCTTCTATATCATAATCCTATTCGGATCCATAGGGTGGGTCTACGGCTACTTCCTTCAAGACTTTACATACGTGTTCTACTCATGGAGTGTGGGTGTATTCATTAGTGTGGTTCTCTGTGTGCCGGATTGGCCTATATTTAATAAACATCCTGTCAAGTGGTTGGATTCTGTTCCTGGACGAGAGGGGAAGGGTGTTGAGAGGGAGAGTAAGAAGAGTAAATAGATGGTGGGCAGTTAAAACATGGATTTGTGGGCTGTCAAGTTGGATGAGAATTTGATGTAACAAGCAGAAAATTTTATAAAATGGATGGATGTGCAATAGGAGATGTCCGTCCAAGTTTCAATGATGACTTAGGCCAGGAATCACAGCATTCTGATATATGATGTTAATGAAAAAACGAGTTTTAACTAATGTTACTTTTGCCAACCACACTCAAAATACGAATGCATTGTCAAGAGATATGCGTCTTTGTAGTATCACCTATCGCCAGAGGCTCAATGTACTTGCTACTTATATTGCAAATCGAACACGACCTAAGGAATTGTGATTTTCGGCTTCTTAGCCGCAGCACCCGACTGACTTTCCTGCTGAACATGACCAGAAATCATCAATGTCAGTTCCTCCTTCACACCCTCCGTTTCAATACGTGGGCATAACCTTCTACGCGGTAAATACTTCTGCAATACCAACGGTATCTCAAGAGCCGATTGTTTGGATGTATTTGAAGTAAAGGGTAGCGATGAAGTGAAGGCTCGTTCCAAGTTGAGTACCTTTCGACGAAAATCGAGGTCTAAATCCATAGAGTCTGGGCACTCTTTACGCTCTACTTTGCCCAATTCAACCAATGGTTTCACACGACCATATACTCGTTTTTCCAAGCTCGCTTGCGGGTTGATTGGATGCAGCAATGGTAGGATGGGGAATGTATCTTTGACAAGTTTCCAACTATGCATAGATTGACTCTTGTCCCTCTTGATTTCATCGTCATGTTCGGAGATCATTGGTACATGGCTCGATAGGAAATGAAGTGCGGCCATGGTGTATTGTTTAGAATCCATATCTGGGGGTATATCACCTGGACTTGCTGCGAGGTGACAAGATCTGACAATTTCAGCAGTGGACAGTATTGGAGCTTGGAAGATGAATGTATTCTTTTTTGCTGCCTCCGTGATTTCTGGTGATATTGCAGGAATTATTGGAGCTTCAGTCTTAACGGCGTTGCTTTGATTCTTGGGAGCAGCGCAAGATCCATCAGTTTGCTTGGGTGCGGCAGCGACTTTGGTTGCAACAGGAATGTTGTCTTCAGTTGAAGCAGTTTGTTGGGTTACAGCAACAGCTTTAGCCTCATCAGCAGGAGCACTGGCACCAGAAGCAACCATTTCTTTATCCTCTTTGGTCATATCAAATATCCTCAAAATGGAACCAAACAAAGAAGATCTACTCTCCACAGTTAACTCGGCACACGCTCTATCGGACAATCCCCGGATGGACACATCACGCGAAGATATATCGCCATCTTCTTCAAGAAGACCAAAATATCTCTTCCTTGCACTGTTATCACCTGAACTTTTAACAGTGAGTGGCACATTGGCCTTGACAAGGAGGGAAGTTATGACACGTTTTACTGGATCATCTTTATCTTGGACATATTGTTTAATGGAGTCCAGGCCCGAGAGCGTTGCTGGTGCTGCTGGCTTTTTGGGTTCAAGTTTAGCATGCGGCTCATCTCCCCAGTTGAAGGGGGCGGCAGAGGTTATGCCAAGTGACTGGAGGAGGGGATCAAAGTTTGCCATCGACTGCTCTAGGTTAAAGGTGTAGTAGGAGGAGGAGCGAGAGAGGAGAGAGAGGGGGGGGCGGGGCGGTAGGGGCCTGACCTAGGGCGACCTGTCACAGCTGATAGCGACAAGTCTATAAAGTAGGTAGTCGTTGGTAATCACAGGTAGTCGTGCACTCTCCATAGAAATCTTTTTCTGTCCCAGAAGGTGCACGACTCAAATCACCACTACTCTCACTCTCACTCTCTCGACTTCGACGGACTTGGACGGACCCGCAAACAACAAAACAATGGTCTCATAATTCTTTCGAACCCACGTTCACACCACTCATACAACACAATCACTACATATATCGACATCAAATCAATTCAATCTTAACTCAATCAATACGAACTAACCATGACCGATAGAACCATGACAGATGCAACCACCAAGGCTCTGGAGCAAGCCCTCTCAATCGCTCGAGACAACGGACACGCCACAGCCGAACCCATCCACCTAGCCGCAGCCCTCTTCTCCGAAGACGACTCCATCGGCTCTCGTGTAGTCTCTAAAGCAGAGGCAGCTGCCTCTAGCTCCCATCCGGATATGATCGACGTACGTCAAATCCGCCAGGCGATTCAACGAGCCATTCTCAAGAAACCGACGCAGTCCCCTCCTCCGCACGAGGCATCCATTGGATCTTCGCTGCAGAAGGTCATTCAACGAGCCATGTCTGCGGCTAAAGCAAACGGGGACAGTTTGGTGGCATTGGATCATTTGCTCATTGCTATTTATGATGATAAGATGACCAAGGATACTTTGGAGAGTGTTGGATTATCGAAGAAGATTGCGACAAAGGCTACAGAGGAGATTCGCGGAGGGAGGAAAGTGACTACAGCTTCTGCGGAAGAGACGTATGAGGCATTGGAGAAGTATGGTATTGATCTTGTCAAGGCAGCAGACGAGGGACGACTCGATCCAGTCATTGGAAGAGACGACGAGATCAGACGCATGATTCAGATTTTGTGCAGACGTACAAAAAACAACCCCTGTCTGGTCGGTGAACCGGGTGTGGGTAAAACTGCCGTGGTAGAAGGACTTGCCAAGCGAATTCTAGATGGAGATGTACCGTTGACATTAAAGGATGTCGCGCTCCGTACGTTGGATATGGGTGCACTAGTCGCAGGCGCCAAGTATCGAGGAGAGTTTGAGGAGCGTCTAAAGGCTGTGTTGGACGAATGCAAGAAGGCAAATGGAAAGATTATTCTGTTTGTCGACGAGGCACACTTGATACTGGGCGCCGGAAAGGGTGACGGAGCCATGGATGCAGCCAACCTTCTCAAGCCCATGCTTGCTCGAGGTGAACTTCGATTGATTGGTGCTACAACGCTTGAGGAATACAGGCAGCACATCGAGAAAGATTCAGCTTTTGAGCGCCGCTTTCAAAAGGTGGACATTGGCGAACCTTCCGTGGAGGCAACAATCTCTATCCTCCGTGGACTGACTGATAGATACGAGGCTCACCATGGAGTACGCATTAGCGATGCTGCCATCATTGCTGCTGCTCAACTATCTGATCGATACATCACTGGCAGATTTCTACCCGACAAAGCCATCGACCTTGTAGACGAGGCAGCCGCAGCTAGACGAGTGCAGCTTGATTCACGGCCAGAGAAAATCGATGTACTAGAAAGAAAGATCATGCAGCTTGAGATTGAAGCCACCGCCCTTGCCAGAGAGAAGGACAAGGCTTCCAAGAAGAAGCGCAAGGATGTATTGGTTATTGATGGTTGAATCTCCTCTTTTTTGTTGATTGTTGTGTTTTGACTGGACGACTGACTGACTGACTGACTAGGACGACTGACGATGACGATAGACTTTGACGTTTGACCTTTGACGTTATGACTTGACGACAGACAATAGATTTGACTACTTGACGATAGACAACAGACTTAGACTTGACGACAGACAATAGACTTGACGACAAACGATAGACAACAGACTTGACGACAGACAATAGACAATAGACGATAGACAGACTTAGACTTGACGACAGACCACAGACTTGACGACAGACAATAGACTTGACGACAAACAACTTGACGACAGACAAACGACAGAAAATAGACTTGACGACAAACAACTTGACGACAGACAATAGACAATAGACGATAGACAGACAATAGACGATAGACAGACTTAGAGGAAATTGCCAACTTGCGAGAGGAGCTCGAGCCTTTGCTTGAGAAGTGGGAATCAGATCGTGGCCGAGCCGATGAGCTAAAAGATGCGAAGGAGAAGATGGCTGCTCTGGAATCAAAGGCAGCGGCTGCAGAGAGAGTCGGCGACTACGAGAAGGCGGCAGATCTAAAATACGGTGCCATTCCCGATTTGAAGGCTCACATCGCAAAGATTGTGAAGGAAGAAGAGGAAAGAAAAGCTGAACAATCCGCCAATCTCGAGGATGATGACAGTTTGGCACTTGAGGTAGTACTGCCCAAACATATTACCGAGATTATTAGCCGCTGGACCGGCATTCCCGCGAACAAACTCAGCCAGACCGAGCGTGAACGTCTGCTCCACCTATCTGATCGCATTAAAGAGAGAGTTGTAGGTCAGGATGAAGCAGTTGATCAAGTTGTTGACTATGTGTTAAGATCCAAGGCAGGCTTAGCCAGACCATCACAGCCGGATGGCACCTTCCTTTTCCTTGGGCCCACGGGAGTAGGTAAAACTGAGCTGGCTAAAAGCCTCTTCTCCGAGCTTTACGATGGTGATGAACGACACATTGTAAGAATCGATATGTCAGAGTACACGGAACCGCATTCAGTGGCTCGGCTTGTTGGAGCGCCTCCTGGCTATATTGGACACGATGAAGGTGGTCAGTTGACCGAGGCTGTTCGTAGGAAACCATACACGGTAGTGCTATTCGATGAGGTGGAAAAGGCTCACAAGCAAGTATTGACCCTTTTACTGCAAGTACTTGACGAAGGCAGGTTGACGGATAGCAAAGGAAGAACTGTCGACTTTACCAACACTGTCATAATACTCACATCGAATTTGGGAGCGCAGGCTCTGCTACAATATGATGATGGATCGGAAAAATCAAGGGAGCTTGCACGAGATCAAGTTATGAAAGCAGTAAGAGCTCACTTCAGCCCAGAGTTCCTCAATAGACTATCTGGAGTTGTAATGTTTAATGCATTGGGAGCTGCTCAGCTTGAAAAGATCTGCCAGAAAGCTGTCAAGGGTATCAAGAAACGACTTGTCAGCCAGGGCATTCGTGTGGTGTTGGAGAAGAGCGGTGCCGAAGCAATCCTGGACTCGAGTTATGACCCTCACTACGGTGCTCGTCCAGTAGAACGTTACCTGGAACAGACTGTCGTTACAAAGCTAAGCAAAATGCTCATTTCTGGAGAAATCGGCAGCGGCTGCACAGTCTTCATTGAAGGTGTTAGCGACGACGACTCGTTCGACTTTGTTGAGCCTGCGAAGAAGAGAGCGAAGACACTAAAGTACAGAGTTGAAAAATTCCCACTTAACACAACTCTGAATGAAGATGGCGAGCTTGTATCTGAAACGATGCCCATGGAAACGTAAACCATGCAAAGATGATACGGAATAGACCTATGTCAAAACAAATCTCTAGAGAAAATGACGTGAAGTCAAGAAGTAGACTGTGACGAATAGAGTAAACAATTCATAATAGATGTATTCATAACATATACATTGGCCTTTTGTATTCTACATTGTATACTGTTTGCATCATAACACATATCTTATTGCAGCACAAATGATCAAATCAAACAAGGTTTGCTACACTTCCCAACCTAATGCCACTAAAGAGCTGTTCCCCTCTCCAAATTCTGCCGAATCTCCGCAGTATGCT